>JBCEWE010000282.1:1103947-1118947 GCA_039877035.1 Silurus lanzhouensis
TGTTCTGTAATGTAGCTCTATGTTTTGTAATGTAGCTCTATGTTTTGCAATGTAGCTCTATGTTTTGTAATGTAGCTCTATGTTTTGTAATGTAGCTCTATGTTCTTTAATGTAGCTCTATGTTGTGTGATGTAGCTCTATGTTCTGTAAGGTAGCTCTATGTTCTGTAATGTAGTTATATAATGTATATGTATAATGTAGTTATCAGTTATATATGGTTAAAATGACAATAAAAGCTTTTTGACTAGACTTTATCCCATGGCAGCTACCCTCCTGGTGGATACCGGCTAGCACTAAATTATGAAGAACACACACACACACACACACACACACACACACACACACACACACACACACACACACCAAAGTCATTTTTCGCTTCTAAATGATTGTAAGGAATCCACGTCCGAACGATCACAAGCAAAATGTCTGTACTACAATCACAAGCTACGAAAACCTCAGACGTAACATTTGACCTTAAGGTCGACTTCCAAGGTCACGTGAGCATGTGAGGGTTCGCTTTTACTGCTCACTGCATTCAACCTCATCATGAGCCAAAAAAAACCAACAACATGCCGATCGTCTCTTTTCCCTCTTTTATTCCTGCGCTCTCAAATGAAATGTGATCTCAGTGGAAATCTTTCCACACACACACACACACACACACACACACACACACACACACACACACACACACACACACACACACACACACACACACACACACACACACACACACCAGGCTTGCTGAAGTGGCGCAGGTGCTGTAGTGTGATGCTGCTCTGAAGGAGTGTATTAGCATGGCTTCTGGGTTCCCTGCACTCCTGACATTTGGCTTGCTCTTTACCGAGCTTCTGACCTGCCGACACACACACACACACACACACACACACACACACACACACACACACACACACACCCCTCTTGTATTGTATCTCCAAACACCCGAAAGCTTGCTTAGAAATCGAAGTGAAAGACTAGTTTGTGTATTACTTGTCAGCTAAACTCCACTTCAAAGAAAACCTGAGAACGGAACATCACGCTGAATATCTTCTAAAAAGGTTGCAATCAGAGATAAGGAATGACAGAACTTTGGTCACGAAGCAGGAGATTTTTAAAATCTGGAATCGAGTATATGAGTATGTGTGTTTACAGTGTGCGATCACAAGGTTTCAAGACTAGTTCCGTAACACGCCAACAGATGGCAGCACGAGGCTGCAACGCACAGTCACAAGTAGCACCGACCTTTATAAGTCGGTGTTTAAAACAAATAATAAAATAAAATAAAAATAACCACACGTGGTTTCTCTCCCCGACAAAACGACACGATCTCATTTCCGCACCCACCCTACTTGCCGTGACACCGTCGTGGAGATCCGGCACGAATCCCAGAAGGTGCTCGACACGCTTCGAAATGAAGACTTCCAGGACACGTTCCAGAAGAACGCAGGGAGCGCAGAGTGCTGTGCAAGGGGACTTTTTTGAAGGGTACAGTGTGGAAATGTAGATAAATAAAATACTTTCTTGTAAATAGAGGGTGTCTCGAAACTTTTTGATACCACCTCAAATATATATATGTGTGTGTGTGTGTGTGTGTGTGTGTGTGTGTGTGTATAAGAATATAGCAGTGTATATGATTATATAGGAGCGGAGGACTGTATAAGAACTTTTTCCCTTTTGAAGAAATCACACTTTCACAAACACAAATCTCCATTTTCCTGCGAAGATGCTCGGGTACAATTGTGTGCCTCCAACTTTGTGTTAAAAGTTTGAAGAAGAACCGCATACGGGTGGAAAAGTCTGGAGAAATTGGCCCTGAAGTGAACATACGGAGCTTTTCGATGATGTAGGCATGTGGTTCTTCCCAAGTTCTTCCCTCTAACTTTGTCCCGGAGCGGCGGAACGCCTCCAGGTCACGGATTAGCGATCGGAGACGAATCGATGGACCGATGCGTTGGAACGAATGTTGTTTTTCTATCTACGTTCTCGTATTATTTTTAGAACCGAATCAAGATGCAGATCCTCCAGGCTTCATTTGGAGAAGAAAAAAACAAACAAAAAAAAACAAAACTTGGCCCTCAGATTCTGCTCTTTTAATGACTACACGGTTCTGACTGAATATTCCCTCAGAGACCTTGTGTACTCTTTTCATCCTCGCATGCTCCACCGATCCCTCCATCATCTCCCCAGGCGTGAGGGGAAAAAAAAAACTTGGCAAATGTCACACACAGGACACACACACACACACACACACACGGATGTTGAGAAATGGCAGAAACTTGTTCAGCCCTAAAAGCCGCTGTTGGCGAGCTGTCAGTGTCTTCAGCGCGCAGGAGGCTGATGAGAAGTGAAGACTCGGTTCCTTTCAACTTAAATCAACAAAGCACAAGACGTTTAACCCTTTACTCTGGGGGCCTGAGCGGAGAGGTGGAGGGAGAGAGGGAGGGAGGGAGGGAGGGAGGGAGTGTATGTCTCTGCTAGTACGTCTCCAATACATAGTGTGTGTGTGTGTGTGTTTGTGTGTGTTTGTGAAAGAGAAAGAGAAAAAGGTGGCAAGAAAGTGTGAGTGTGTGCAGATAAGAAAAAGAGAGAGAGAAAGTGAGAGAGAGAGAGAGAGAGAGAGAGAGAGAGAGAGAGAGAGAGAGAAAATAGAAAGAGAAAAATCAAGTGCAAAAAAGAAAGACAGTGAGAGAAAAAATTGAGACACTCTCACAAGAGAGAGAAAGACAAACACACTTTCGATTATTTGTGTATATGTGTGTGTGTGTGTGTGTGTGTGTGTGTGTGTGGTGTGTGTGTGTGTGTGTGTGTGCAGCTGCTCAGCAGAACTTGCTACGATCCACCCTTAGGTTCTCGCTTTGTTTATGACAAGTCAGGAGCGATCAGGATCGAGCGGAAATGACATCTGCCTGATATCATCATCATCATCATCATCATCATCATCAGCAAGAACAACAAGTGGACCCCACTAAAGGTCTTAGAAACGTGAAGCGGCTCGACTCACCTCTCTCGGTTGAACTTGAGCGAGTGCAGCACGGCTGGTCTCTTCTGACGGAGGTTCCATAAGTGAATGCTGTCGTCAGCTAAAGCGCTCACTAACGCCCCCTGTGGAGAGAGAGAAAGAAAGAGAGAGAGTGTGGAGAGAAGGAATTAAAAGACAGACACCATGATGACACTCTGAGATCCTCCTACAACCGTATTTCTGGTAGTTTCTAGATTCAAAAAGTAATGGAGTTTGCTTGTGGGTTATATTTACACAGAGTGGTGCAAAAAACTAAAAACATTCAATTATACTTTATAATATTATATAATATTATATTATATTATATTATATTATATTATATTATATTATTATAATATATAATATTATATTGTATGGAGACTAAATGTAGGGGGGGGATAAATAAATAAATAAATAAAAATATATATGTATATAATGAACCCAGCCATTAGGGAGGCACAAGCCAGTGCATTCTTAGTGCCGGTCCCAAGCCCGGGTAAATGGGGAGGGTTGCGTTAGGAAGGGCATCCAGCGTAAAACATGTGCCAAATCAAATATGCGGATCACAAATGAGAATTTCATACCGGATCGGTCGAGGCCCGGGTTAACAACGACCGCCACAGGTATCGTTAGCCGACAGGGTACCGGTGGAAATTGGGCTACTGTTGGCCGAAGGAGGAAAAGGAGAGGAGGAAGACGTCTACAGAGACGGCAGGAAAAGGAGCAGTGTAGGAGAGTGGAGGTTAGGGTTGGTACTTTAAATGTTGGTACTATGACGGGTAAAGGGAGAGAAGTAGCTGATGTGATGGAGAGGAGAAAGGTAGATATGCTGTGTGTTCAGGAGACCAAGTGGAAAGGGAGTAAGGCCAGGAACATTGGAGGTGGATTTAAACTGTTTTATCATGGTGTGGATGGAAAGAGAAATGGTGTAGGGGTGATTCTGAAGGAAGAGTACAGTAAGAGTGTAGTGGAGGTGAAGAGAGTTTCTGATAGGGTGATGATCGTGAAGGTGGAAGTTGAAGGGATGATGATAAATGTCATCAGTGCCTATGCTCCACAAGTTGGCTGTGAGATGGAGGAAAAGGAAAGATTCTGGAGTGAATTAGATGAAGTGGTAGATGGTGTACCTAGGAAAGAACGGTTGGTGATTGGGGCGGACTTTAATGGGCATGTAGGTGAAGGGAACAGAGGTGACGAGGAGGTGATGGGTAGGTATGGTTTTAAGGAGAGGAATGTGGAAGGGCAGATGGTGGTAGATTTTGCTAAAAGGATGGAAATGGCAGTGGTGAACACTTATTTTAAGAAGAAGGAGGATCATAGGGTGACGTATAAGAGTGGAGGAAGGTGCACACAGGTGGACTATGTGCTATGCAGGAGATGCAACCTGAAGGAGATTGGCGACTGTAAGGTGTTGGCAGGGACAGTGTAGCTAGACAGCATAGGATGGTGGTCTGTAGGATGGTTTTGGAGGCGAAGAAGAAGAGGAGGAGAGTGAGGACTGAAAGAAGAATAAGATGGTGGAAACTGAAGGAGGAAGAGTGTAGTGTGAGGTTCAGGAAAGAGGTCAGAGAGAGGCTCAGTGGTGTTAAGGAGGTGTTGGATGATTGGGCAACTACTGCAGGAGTGATGAGGGAGGCAGCTAGAAAAGTACTTGGTGTGACATCTGGAAATAGAAAGCAAGACAAGGAGACGTGGTGGTGGAATGAGGAAGTGCAAGAGAGCATAAGGAGAAAGAGGTTGGCAAAACAGAAGTGGGATAGACAGAGTGATGAGAAAAGTAGGCAGGAGTACAAGGAGATGCGGCAGCAGGTTAAGAGGGATGTGGCGAAAGCCAAGGAAAAGGCATATGAGGAGCTGTATGAGAGGTTGGACACTAAGGAAGGAGAAAAGGATTTGTACCGATTGGCCAGGCAGAGGGACCGAGCTGGAAAGGATGTACTGCAAGTTAGAGCAGTAAAGGATGGAGAGGGAAATGTGTTGACTAGTGAGGAAAGTGTGTTGAGAAGGTGGAGGGAGTATTTTGAGCAGCTGATGAATGAGGAAAATCAGAGAGAGAGAAGGTTGGATGATGTGGAGTTGGTGAAGCAGGATGTAGATAGGATTAGTAAGGAGGAAGTGAGAGCAGCGATTAAGAGGATGAAGAGTGGAAAGTCGGTTGGACCAGATGACATACCGGTAGAAGCGTGGAGATGTTTAGGAGAGATGGCAGTGGAGTTTTTGACCAGATTGTTTAACAGGATTTTGGAAGGTGAGAAGATGCCTGAGGAATGGAGAAGAAGTGTGCTGGTACCGATCTTTAAGCATAAAGGAGATGTGCAGACCTGCAGTAACTACAGGGGTATTAAGTTGATCAGTCACACCATGAAGTTATGGGAAAGAGTAGTGGAAGCCAGGCTGAGAGAAGAGGTGACCATCTGTGAGCAACAGTATGGTTTCATGCCGAGGAAGAGCACCACAGATGCCTTATTTGCTTTGAGAATGTTGATGGAGAAGTATAGAGAAGGACAGAAGGAATTGCATTGTGTATTTGTGGATTTAGAGAAGGCGTACGACAGGGTGCCAAGAGAGGAGTTGTGGTATTGTATGAGGAAGTCAGGTGTGTCAGAGAAGTATGTGAGGGTGGTGCAGGACATGTATGAGGACAGTGTGACGGCAGTGAAGTGTGCAGTAGGTACGACAGACTGGTTTAGAGTGAAGGTTGGACTGCATCAAGGATCGGCCCTGAGCCCTTTCCTGTTTGCAGTGGTGATGGACAGGTTGACGGACGAGGTCAGACAGGAGTCTCCCTGGACTATGATGTTTGCGGATGATATTGTGATTTGTTGTGAGAGTAGGGAGCAGGTTGAGAAGAGCCTGGAGAGGTGGAGATATGCGCTGGAGAGAAGGGGAATGAAACTCAGTAGGAGTAAGACAGAATACATGTGTGTGAATGAGAGGGAGGGCAGTGGAGTGGTGCGGTTGCAGGGAGAAGAGCTTCAGAAGGTGGAGGAATTCAGGTACCTGGGGTCAACAGTGCAAAGTAATGGAGAGTGTGTTAGAGAAGTGAAGAAAAGAGTGCAGGCAGGGTGGAGTGGGTGGAGAAGAGTGACAGGAGTGATTTGTGATAGTAGGGTATCTGCAAAATTGAAAGGAAAAGTTTATAGGACTGTGGTGAGACCTGCGATGTTGTATGGTTTAGAGACAGTGGCATTGAGTAAAAGACAGGAGGTGGAGCTGGAGGTAGCAGAGCTGAAGATGTTGAGGTTTTCGTTGGGAGTGACGAGGATGGATAAGATTAGAAATGAGTTTATTAGAGGGACAGCGCATGTAGGATGTTTTGGTGACAAGGTGAGGGAGGCGAGATTGAGATGGTTTGGACATGTGCAGAGGAGGGACATGAATTATATTGGTAGAAGAATGCTGAGGATGGAGCCACCAGGTAGGAGGAAAAGAGGAAGGCCAAGAAGGAGGTTCATGGATGTGGTGAGGGAAGACATGCAGGTAGTTGGTGTAAAAGAGGCAGATGTAGAAGACAGGGTGGTATGGAGACGGATGATCCGCTGTGGCGACCCCTAATGGGAGCAGCCGAAAGAAGAAGAAGAAGATATATGTATATAATGAATATTTATTTATACATTTATAACTTAATTTGTCAAAATTTTTTTTTTTTTACTTCTACAGGAGGACGTCAGCAAATTGGAGATGATTCACAAGATATATATGTGCATATGTGTGTGTGTGTGTGTGTGTGTGTGTGTGTGTGTGTGTGTGTGTGTGTGTGTGTGTGTGTATGTATAAAGCAGCAGACCTTATGCCTTCTCCCACAGGCTATACTTGGTATGCTGAGTCACACACACACACACACACACACACACACACACACACACACACACACACACACACACACACACACACACACACACCATACATTGAAAGAAAGTTTCTAGACAGAAGTGCTATTTATTTCATCTGGTACCTTTTTCTCCCTAATAAAGGTCTGTTCAGGATGGAAATCCGATTGTCTTTAACGAGAGTTGAGTGTCCATGGCAACGCCTGGCACAAATACCTCCTGTTCAACAACTCTGTACCGTGTCTGACTTCTTTGAGCATCTTCATGAATCATACACATTTCCTTCAGGTTACAACAGCCCAAGGTGAAGCGTTAAAACGGTTCCTAGCCGTGGATTCTCCACTCATGGTCACTTCCCAGCATTGACCAGTTCAAGCTGGTTACATCTCGAAAGTTGTTGCTCCGAATCGCACCCGGAGATAAAGTAGTGCCGTCAGATTACATTTAAACCATGAGATAGACAGTAGTGCTGCGTCTCTGCCAAAAATGAAGCTGTTGGAGTTATCTCCTGGTGCTTTTTCTTCTTTTTATTTCTCATTTTTGTCTCCAAATTCATCTTGAGCCGTTGATGAAAGGCATCGTATTTACCATAGTAGTTCCACCACATGCAGAAATACTCCATCAAAACATCTCCAATTCCTGTTTCACTCTGGATGGAACTGGATCCGGATGATACTATGGTTTCAGTGGCTTGTAACCTTCTGAACTTCCAGCTGATCACAATCCAGCATTCAGACTGACCAGAGGGACATTTTGAAAGTGTGAAGAAAACAGCGTTTTAATTTATTTAATTGTTTCTTTGTTTGTTTGTTTTTAGTTCACTATTTTCTTTCCCGCTTCAAGTTCACAGCGACTGTACATTTTTGAGATAGCAAAAAAACAAAACTAAACCAACAAACAAACAAACAAAAAAGCAAATTAGCACCAAATTAGCATATTATGAAAAAAATACACCACCTGAACTTCCAGCCAATCACAATCCAAGTATAACCATCATATGAAAACAATGATATTTCCCAGTTTCCTAGACTGAAGGACTTTCCCAGGCATGCTAGTTGCTGTCCGTGGTACTGTTTTAACATAAAAGGCACGTGCTGGCGAGTTCGGGGACTCGAAAATGGGCGGAGCCGTACCACAGCAGTGCGACAATTCTTCCTTTTGGCTTCGCACCCAGCCATCTTGGCTGGAACACACTGCTGTGGTGTGGAACGGAGCTGTGCCATGCTTCATACTGTGTTCTTGCAGGACACAGAAATAGCGCCCGGTTCTGCTCTGACGAAAATAGCGTTGCTGCCGGCTGAGCCGCTTTATTTACACAGACTTTCTTCTTTTTAATAAAGGAACACGATGAACCTCTTTCTCAGGAAAAGCGTGTGTTAGAACGTTGGTGGACGCCTCACCGTCAGTGTTTACTTCTTGAACGCTCCGTTCGCTCTTATAATAGCCTACACTCTTCTGTGAAGATGTTCCACCTGAATTTTTTTAAGATTTGAGTTTCTTCAACAACTTAGTGGAGTCAGGTACTGATGAAGATGAGGAAGAGGTCTGGAGGAGGGTTTGAGCTTTATAGCAGGATACTCAAGACTGTCCACACACATCCAACCCATGGAAAGCAGATCTTTATGAAGTTGGCATGCTGGAGCATGGTTGGGTCTTCTAGTTCAGGTAAAGGGTAAATGTCATGCTCCAAATACAATTGTGTACCTTTAGTTTTGTGGTGAAGGTTTCGAAAAGAAAAACATACGTGTGAAAAAGTCTGGTGTCCCGATAAACAGACAGACAGACAGACAGACAGACAGACAGACAGATAGATATTCACTTACTTCGTTGATGAGGAACTGTAGCTGGATGACGGCTGCTCCGCTCTCATGCTGAGAGTAACATTCCACACCAGGACGACCGAATCTGCACCAGGAAGAGTCAAGGAATACAAATCCAGGATACGTTCCAAACAATGCGCTTTTTTTTAATTGGAAGCAATTTTCCTCTAGGACATCTGCACCAAGACCACCAACACCTACAGAAACATCTAAAGTAACATCTCCAACCATCAACATCTACTGAAAACATCTCCCAAAATCAACACCACCAACATCTACAGAAACATCTCCAACCATCAACACCTACAGAAACATCTCCCACCATCAACACCACCAACATCTACAAAAACATCTCCCACCATCAACATCTACAAAAACATCTCCCACCATCAACACCTACAGAAACATCTCCCACCATCAACATCACCACCATCTACATAAACATCTCTCACTATCAACACCACCAACATCTACAAAAACATCTCCCACCATCAACACCTACAGAAACATCTCACACCATCAACACCACCAACATCTACAAAAACATCTCCCAACATCAACACCACCAACACCTACAGAAACATCTACTAACACCAACACCTACAGGAACATCTGCATAAGAGCAGCCATTTTTATGGTCTAGTGCCAGGCACAGAAAGTCATATCCCTCTCTCTCTCTCTCTCTCTCTCTCTCTCTCTCTCTCTCTCTCTCTCTCTCTCTCTCTCACACACACACACACACACACACACACACACACACACACACACTCACAAACACACACACACACACACACACATACTCACAAACACACACATTGCTGTGACGCAAATATTTTTCCTACTTACATACTGTATGTGTGTATTTCTGTATGCACTTTCACACACTCTCCTACACACACACACACACACACACACACACACACACACACACACACACACACACACACACACAGTATGATTAAACCATCTAATTCACTCTTCTACTCTACAGGAGACACGTTTGATTTATTAGGGGGAGCAAACAATTATGCCACAGCTGCAGATCGGGTTAATGTCGCTCGAATAAACACCGTTCACCGCTTGCAAACTCTGAATAACACACACACACACACACACACACACACACACACACACACACACACACACGCACACACACACGAACCTCAAACATGATTAATGACTGTATAATTCTACAGAAATAATTAAATCTACAGTAAATAATGTGGTGCATAAAACACTACTACAACCTTCATACAACATCACACACGTGCTGCAGCGGCTGATGAGGATGATGATGATGAAAATATGATGATGATAATAATAATAATAAATAACAACAACAACAACAACAACAATAATAATATGATGATATAAAAAAATTAATAAAAAAATAAAAAAATAAGATGATATTAATAACAATAATAATAAATAATAATAATAATACTAAATAGTAATTGTTATTTAAAAAATATATAAATTAATAATAATAATAATAATAATAATAATAATGATAATAATAATAACAATAATATGATGATAATGATATTAAAAATAAATAAATAAATAATATGATGATAATAATAATAATAAAAAAAATAAATAGTAATTATTATTAAAATATATATATATATATATATATAATAATAATAATAATAATAATAATAATAATAACAATAATATGATGATGATATTAAAAATAAATAAATAAATAAATAAATAAAATAAATCATATGATGATGATATTAATAATAATAATAAAAAAAAATAATAATAAAAATAGCAATAATAATAATAATAATAATAATAATAATAATAATATGATGATGATGATGATGATGATGATGATGATTAAAAAAAAAAGCAGGACATAATAATACACAAGTGACACAAGTGAATCATATCTTTATGTTCACGTGCAAAATCTGTACCACATCCGTCGACATGATCAGGTCAGAAATATACATCGAATCCAAACTTATCCGTCGTCTCAATATCGCTATTAAACATCGAAAGCATCGACCTGCATCCTGAACCCACACGACCTCCTCGATCTTTGTTCCATGTTCCTTCAAAATCTCCTACAGATCGAGCTTTAACTGTGAACATGAATAACAAAGGAATCTCTTTGCTCCTCATGTTCCTTCACAGGGCCTCTCTTTTTCTTTTTCATACACACACACAACAAAAAATCCCGAGTCTGAACGTGGGTCATCTATAAAAACCACACAGCATCCTCATCATCATCATCATCATCATCATCATCATCCCACACCACCATGCTGATATACGGCTCCTTTTGGCTCTCAGACTGACACCTCATTCTCACCCGCCCACGCCCTAATGTGGATCCTGTTGACAATTCGAGCTGTTCATCTCAGCTTATAAAGTGAGATGTTGCCGTGGTTCTTCTGTGTTCCTGTACGATCAGTCTGGAGAGACCCCAGCGCTGAATATACTAATGCCTCAACAACAACAACAAAAATCCCCTGCACAGTGTTGCAGTGGGGTGTGATGGGCTCCTGGAGGAAATCCAAGGTCTGGCTGCTGTCGACAAAATGAATGGCCTTATGCTGTCTAAACTCCATTCACCACACGCACCAGTGTTGCTATACAACAAATTCACAAAGAATTTAGACGATATATGTTTTCCAAGACTAAAATACAAGGCATGAGGTTATAGAGCTCTTGTTAAAGGCCATTGGGATCCAAACATGGTGAGCTTGTGTGCTACCAAAAAGGTGATCTTCCTAAAGCTTGGCTCTCTGAGGCTTTGGTCAAGAATGCGACCAACCAGGACCCTCCAATAAAGCTTTGCTGTCCAGGGCTGTGTTAAGGTGGAGACCAACCAGGACACTTTTTTATACTTTTGCTGTCCGGGGCTTTGGTCAAGAAGGTAACCACCCAGGACACTTTCTAAACCTTGGCTGTCCGTGGCTTTGATCAAGTAGCTGACCACCCAGCACCCTCCCTGAAGCTTGTCTGTTCAAGGTTTTGACCAAGTAGGTAACCAACCATAACCCCCCCTTCTTCTTTCGGCTTCTCTCATTAGGGGGCGCCGCAGTGGATCATCCGTCTCCAGACCCCCCTGTCCTCTACATCTGCTTCTTTTACCCCAACTACCTGCATGTCTTCCCTCACTACATCCATAAACCTCCTCCTTGGTCTTCCTGGTGGCTCCATCCTCAGCATTCTCCTACTGATATACCCCATGTCTGCACATGTCCAAAACATCTCAATCTCACCTCCCTCACCTTGTCTCCAAAATGTCCTACATGCGCCGTCCCCTCTAATAAACTCGTTTCTAATCCTGTCCATCGTCGTCACTCCCAACGAACATCTCAACATCTTCAGCTCTGCTACCTCCAGACCTCAATAGAATACAAACGACCAAATTAAATCCACTGGGTTTTAACGCTAGAAAAAAAGAGAAAAATGGAGGGAGAGAGAGAATAAAGCGATCGATAAGAAAGCGATGAAGTAAGGCGAGAGAGAGAGAAAGAGAGAGAGAGAGAGAGAGGGAGAGAGGGAGGACGGATGCAGGAAGTGATACAGAGAGAGGTACTGAGCTGTTATGAATAGTAAATCGATGATATTTAAACACGTGCCGTTGGAAACATTTAAACACTGTAACATCTGGAACGCAGAGTTGCTCAGTCGTGGAAACGTGATGCTTCGTTGGTCATTCAGACACTTAGTAAAGACTGATGGAGGTAAGGAAGTGTGGAGGCCTGGTTTGATTTCATCCCAAAGGTCCTTCAAGAGAGTTCCAGCTCTCAAGATCCACATAAGGTCTTCCACACACACTTTTTTTTACATCCGATACATATTCATAAGATGCTGGATCTCGTTTGAACTCGGGGTGAATTGGATTATAGACGCAGGAAGACATGCAGTGATAGAGGGAAAAAAACGAGAGAGGGGATGGAGTGAGAGAAGAGAAGGAAGCAGGTGAGATATTCTGTGTAATAATACTCCAACGGATCTGGATTGTTCTCTGTCTCATGAATAATGCAGCGCGAGCCGGCACCACCCGCGTGTATACTTCGCTACGTGCTAATATTTAACACTCATGCATCATCATCATCACTGCATGCTGGAGAATTCCCGGTATTATCCAGATCTCATCCTGGAGGAGAACATCTCACTTCATCACTGTTTACAATGCATGCTCAATCTCTTCCTCAATAGCACACACACACACACACACACACACACACACACACACACACACACACACACACACTCGGCAATGCAGCGTGTAAGCAGGTCCTGCGTTCTGCACGACAAAACTCACTTCCTGACCTTCATCTCAACTCGTCCTGATCACAAAACATCAGATTATACATGCAAATGTATTGCGAGACACATGAGAGAGCAACCACAAGCTCGTTCCTGGCCTCAGGAGAAACGCAGCATGCTCCTCAACACACACACACACACACACACACACACACACACACACACGCACACGCACACACGTGTCACGCAGGCTCCTGTTTTCTTCTCCAACATCAAAAGTGGGAGAAAAAAAACCCCTCCTTCATCACATGAAGTTCCTCCTTCGTTCTCATTGGTTCGGTCTCCATTCATCAGTGTGTGATGTGTGTCATGCTGTGTTCTTCCTGAGGCCAGCTGTGCACTTCTGATGGATCTCACACACGTTCCTCTCCACATCTGCATGCTGGGTGACTTTCAGACTGTGGCTTCTAAAAAAAATACCTTCTCCTCTCCTCTCTCCTCCTTTTCACTCTTTTTTTTTCTTTTTATGTCTCCTTGTTTGTCCCCACTTTTCATTTCTACTTCTCTTCTCTTCTCTTCTCTTCTCTTCTCTTCTCCTTTTGTCTTCCATTTCTTATCCACTTTTCCTTTCTTTTCTCTGCTCTCTTCCCTCACCTTTTTTCCCCTCTCCTTTTTTCTTCTTTGCTTTCCTCCCTTCTCCTCTTGTCTCCCTTTTTTTCTCCTTCCCTCATCCCTTCCTTTCTTCTCATCTCTCCTCCACTTCTCTCTATTGCCTCTTCTCTTCTCTTCTCTTTTCTTCTCTTCTCTTCTCCTCTTCTCTTCTCTTCTTTTCTTTTCTTTTCTTTTCTTTTCTATTCTTTTCTTTACTTTTCTTCTCTTCTCATCATACAACTTTTCTCTCTTTTCCCTTTCCCCTCTTTTCTTTTCTTCTCTTTTTCCCCCTTCTCCTGCCCTCTCCTCTCTTCCTTTCACCTCTCATTGCTTCTACTTGTCTCCCCTTTTCTTCTGCACTTTTCTTTTCTTTTCCCTTCGATCTCTCCCCTTCCCTCCTTCTCTTCTCTTGTCTCTTCTCCACTCATCTTTTATTTTCAGCTCTCCTTCCTTCTCCTTCCCTCTCTTTTCCCCTCCCTAATACCCTTCAGAAGATAAGGAACCACAACTGCAAGTAAGCACAGTGGAACATCTGAGAGCAGTGAAGACAATCGAGCTCCACAAACTGGCTCCTCGCCCATCACTCATGGAGGTTCCTCAAGGCTTATGGAACTCTTGCAGGCATGGCTGAAGCCCATCTCCAAGATCTTCAAGAAGCCAGAGAAGCTGAACAGGTGGCGCTGGAACAATTCATCGCTTTACTTCTTGCCAGAGTGGCTTCATGACCATCGGTCTGCTCCATCTGACTCTCCTGTGGATGTGATGCAGCTGGCAGAGGACCTCTGATTCTTATCTACTGAGGAAGTTTTTTTCTCCTCACAGGAGACACATGATCTCCTGATTCCCAGGTGGATCAAATGTGGTGTTACAGAAGGCAAAGGGAAAATTCCAGACTAGCAAATCATGGAGGTGGTTCTTCTACCAATCCAGTTTTGGAGACCACACTTATTGAACATCTCAATTTGCTTATGAATGTTAATGTAAAAAAAAGAAAGAAAAAAAAAGGGTTTAATGAATAGAAATAAAAAGGAACCACAGAAAGAAAGAAAGAAAGAAAGAAAGAAAGAAAGAAAGAAAGAAAGAAAGAAAGAAAGAAAGAAAGAAAGAAAGAAAGATACGTCAATGTGCTACACTATAAACGCATTCCCATGTAACGTGAGGAAACGTGCCAGTTTGAATCTATACATATTTGTGTGTGTATGTGTGTGTGTGTGTGTGTGTGTGTGTGTGTGTGTGTGTGTGTGTGTGTGTGTGTGTGTGTGTGGTTTTTTTTTTATGCAATGATGACGCATGTGCTCTGAACATCAGCCAGTACCTAGAAGGAGAAGTGTGGGTGTGACACTCAGCAGCATCATCCCTAATCCTTTTACTTGTGTTTTCTTGCTTTTCCCTCATTCTCTTTTTCTTTCTCTCTCGATCTCACAGTCTTTCTCTTCCTCTCTTGCTTTCTTTTTCCCTC
>JBCEWE010000282.1:1123947-1151447 GCA_039877035.1 Silurus lanzhouensis
TAAGCAAATTTTCCTGCTTTAGCAAGAAAACTGCAAACAGCCTGATTTTTTTTCCTCTCCAGATCACACTGCAGAAGCCCAAAGGCATGAAACTGTACACTTCTCTTTATTCTTTTGTTCGGTAATCTTCTAGACGGCTCTGCTGCTCTGGCCTCTTGATCTGCCACTTTCTATCATCCTCATGGGCAAGAAGGAGGAGGGAAAAAAAGCTGAGACAGACAAAATACTGAGAGGTTAGAACGAGCTCGAGAGTAAAGAATCCAAACTAACCGCCGTATAACCGAGCAACAGTGGAGACTGCGGACTTGCAGACCGTACAGATTCAGCGAAAAAAAAGCGTATTCTATAATTCGTTCCGAGAGCTGAGGTTCAACGTTGAAGCTTTAATCCAAATCTATAGCTGCGTGTTGCCTTTTATTTCCTTCGTTCGCCTGCATTCACAAATCCTAACCATCGTAAAGGGTTTAGTCGCAAACTAAATCATTTCTACACCCAAAAGAGTTCTCCAGAGTCTCGCTAACAACTAAAACAGAAGGGATCACACAAATCTTTCATGAAATTGGCTTCACGTTCAGGATCACATGGATGTTTTTCTATAGAGTCTGATAGTCAGTATGATGATGCAAAAGGTTTAAAAAGGTACTTACAGGTGATCTCTAAAAAGCAGCACACATGCCGAGTCAGCAAGACGCACTTGAGTACAAAGGATACAACCGCAAGTCTCCGCTCTGGGTCCCGATGGCGAGTATTTTCTGGACCGGGTCAAAGGCCATGGATGATGGCTGGTATGGAAACCCATGGCGGACAGTCTGATGGTGAAATGAAGAACGAAGCGGTAAATGCAGGATGTTACAGTAAATCTTTTGCAACATGGTGCTGGAATCATATCTCTTCCTCTATCAACATATTTATTTATCTGTCTGTTATTCTGGTGCTTCCTATGTTCTTTAGGCTGCTCTGCATCATTGCTGGTGTGTGTGTGTGTGTGTGTGTGTGTGTGTGTGTGTGTGTGTGTGTGTGTGTGTGTGTGTGTGTGTGTGTGTGTGAGAGAGAGCGAGCAAGAGAGCGAGAGAGAGAGATTAGTCAGGAGTGCCAGAAATCAATTGTACTGACAGACTGACATAATCCCGAACACAACAGATTAGGCCAGATGTTGAATGTTTGCTGTTGCGTGTGTGTGTGTGTGTGTGTGTGTGTGTGTGTGTGTGTGTGTGTACCTCACCGCTCTACACATCCCAGTGTTCAAACACAATGCACGCATATACATCAATTGCATATCCATCAAACTCAAATTCTTTATAAATAGATGCACTACACACACACACACACACACACACACACACACACACACACACACACACACACACACACACACACACACATTTTCGTGTATGCACAACCGAGCATTTAATTTGTCTATAGATAAATACGGTCCGTGCGTAAAAATTGCACTGTATGTGCGCGTGCGTGCGTGTGTGTGTGCGTTTGTCTGTGTGTTTGGCTGTGTGTTTGTGTGTGTGTGTGTGTGTGTGTGTGTAGTGCATCTATTCATAAAGAATTTGAGTCCTTCGGTGGACACAGAAGGGGATAAATCCACGCTAATTAAACACGCTTGGCATCAGAGGTGGGAAGCCGGCGCGCGCACGGTTGAATCCGGTGCGTACGGGTATCGATTGATTGATTGATTGATTGATTGGTTGATTGATTGAATCTCAGTAATTGCTCACCCACCTTGCAGAGCTGGAAGTGCTCGGACTGGAGCGTCTCCGGCAGGATGAAGTCGTTCTCCTTGGCCCCTGGCCCCAAATGCGACAACGCAGAAGGTGAGGAAGCCGCCGTCAAGCCGTCCAGCACCTTCCGAATATTAAACTTCTTCATTTCCGCTTTCCTCCACCTTCACCCCCCTCCCGAGTTCAAGCGCGCGCACACACACACACACACACACACGCGCACCCGCAAACACACACACACGCACCCGCGCGCGCGCTCGCGCGCACACACACTGCGTCAAGAAGGACCAGGCACCTGAGACGAGATATCAACGGTTCAGGGGGAGAGATGGGGGAGGTGGGGAGGAGGGGACGCCGCTCGAGCTCGCATCGCTGTTCTTATTTATGGCATCTCAGGACGCGCGTGTCCACCGTCTCCTCCGCGTCCATGTCTTCAGCCTGCATGCGAACCAGGATGCGCGTTTTTTTTTTTTTTTTTTCCCTTTTCTTTTTTTTTTTTCTTCCTCCAATGCCTTCTAATGTCTTCCAAGTGTATGAAGCTTTGGCCAAGATCAACGTCCCGCTGCGTCTCGGTGTCTCTGGCACTCTCCGGTCTCTCCGGTCCCTCCGGTCTCTCCGCCCTCCTCCTTCACCACTACCACCTCCTCAAATCGCCGGAACGGCTGCAGCGCCGCGACTGCGCATTACGCGAGCGCGGACGCGCGCGACACCCGGATGTTTCGCTCGAGAGGTGGACGAAAGCTCGCGTGCCGCCTCCGCCTCCGCCGCCGGTTTACCGCGAGCGATGATGATGATGCGCGCCCGAGTGTCGCCTGACTGTCGCCGAGATTTTTGAGCGAGCGCTCGGCGTCACGTGACGAGCAACGTGGCGAGGCGAACGAGCAGAGGGGAGGAGTGAAGAGGGATGGAGAGGGCAAGAAAGGGATGGAGAGAATTAATGGGTGGATGGAGAGGATGGATGTAATTAATGAATGGATGGATTGAATTAATAAAGGGATGGATGGATGGATGGATGGATGGATGGATGGATGGAGAGGGATTGATAGATAGATGGAGAGGGATTGATGGATGGATGGAGAGGATTAATAGATAAAAGGAAAGGGAAGGATGGATGGATGGATGGATGGATGGATGGATGGATGAATGTAAAGGATTCTTAAATCCTCTTCATTCATCCATCTATGGATGGAGAGGATTAATAGATAAAAGGAAAGGGAAGGATGGATGGATGGATGGATGGATGAATGGATGGATGAATGTAAAGGATTCTTAAATCCTCTTCATTCATCTATCTATGGATGGAGAGGATTAATAGATAAAAGGAAAGGGAAGGATGGATGGATGGATGGATGGATGGATGAATGTAAAGGATTCTTAAATCCTCTTCATTCATCCATCTATGGATGGAGAGGGATGGATGGATGAAAGGATTCATTATTCATCTTCATTCATCCATCTATGGATGGAGAGGGATGGATAAAGGGATGAATGGATGGATGGATGGATGGATGGATGGATGGGATGAGCGCTAGGATACTTCAAAAGTACAATAATGAACGAAATCAATACCCTTGAAGCAAATCATAGAGCATCAGATGCTTCTGTCCTGCATGGAGATCAGAAGCTTCATGAAAGCTCTCCCTGTTTTCAGCCACTCACAAGAATTGTGACAATACAGTCTTGGATGGAGTGATGTAAAGCTCACCACCAGTGTGTTCCTGTACTGTGGAAAACGTCTCCTCTGGAGAGATGAATTACGTATCAGTATCTGACAGCTTGATGGACGCTCCCTCGAATGCAGAATGTAATGCAGTAAAAGACGTGTGGTGTGATGAAGAACTGAGAAGGACCTGCAGTAGTTAATCAGGGTTTGTTCTAAGCTCATGTTCCTGCTCAATGTTTCAGAGTTCCACTGCCTATGTGTACAAAGCGAGGTTCATGCAGACATGGTGTAATGGAGTGTGTTGTAGAAGAACTGCAGTGACCTTCAACTGAGCCCTGACCCCAGTGGAAACCTATGGAATGATTTGGAACATCAGTTGAGAGCCAGGTCTTCTGTTAAAAAAAGGGATGGGGGACAGGGATGCTTTGAGGAATTAAATAACTGAGTGGAAAGATGACAAAAACGACATAACAGTCATGATCATGCCGGTTCCTCAAAACCCTGACAATGGGAATTGGATCTCCAACAAGCTCATGAGCTTATATTCTACATACTGACGTTCTTGGGGTGTTTGCAAGGAACAGGAGCACCTTGAGGGTGAAAATGCAAAACCCCTGAAATTATGAGGCAGTCATTATTTTGGCATCTACACAAAGATGATCTGATGTGACCAAGTTAGATCTTTCTGAAAGAATGGTGGTGGCAGGACCGTGCTATGCGGCAGCTCTTTGGCAGCTGAGATTATGGGATCTAGAATGGAATCACTTGAATGGAACGGGATGTCCAACAAGATCATATCCGGTCTAGAGATTAGTATGTTCTTGGGGCGTTTGGAAGGAGAACCTTGAGGATCCACTTTGAAGTTCATGCGTCGATGAGGCATCATATTGCAGCATGTAATAACTGCTTTCCTTTCTTTATCAGGAGCATGGAGAGGTGGAGAAACCTTTTATAAGGTAAAGTCTTTTCATTTACATACAAGGCACTGCACCGACCAATCTCTCGCCCGCCCACACACACACACACACACACACACACACACACACACACACACACACACACACACACACTGATTTCTGTGAAGCTGCAGACACCACTGATTTAATGTCATGCTACTTCCTATTCAGCCTGGAGTGTCCCCGGTGTATCGGTCACCTTCGGTCTAATGATGGCAGTCGGAATTGTTCTTCACAAAGAGGGGGGCAAAGTTCAATACGGCGTAACCATAGCGAAGCATCTCCTGCTTTATACGCTTCTGTCAACAAGCACGTGTGAACACCACGGGGCCTTCAGGAAAACCGATTGCGTTTATATAAATTCTAAGAAAGGCATGAATTGTATAGCAAAAGTATTGGGACACCTGATCGTTCCATGTGTACGTGCTTTATCTAGACCCAAACCTGTGCCCGAAGCCAGTTCCATGAAGATCTTCTTTTTATTGGTTGGATGTGTGTGGAAGATCTCGAGTGTCCCTAAAATAAGGGCAATTAAAATGAAGATGAAGTCCTCCAAGAGATGTTCTTATCGATTGATTATTCCTTCCATGACTCGTCATCCCTCTTTTTTTAAACTCAAGACCACTTATATCCAGCTTCCAGACCCCATTTCAGGTCCGATGATTACTTCTCCTGAGAATGGTCCATGGTGTGGCAAAAGTATTAGGACACCAGACCTTTTCAGTCACGATTGTGCTTAGTGTTGAATTTTCCCTTCATGAGGAGAACTAGGAGGCACCAAAGCCAGCTTCATGAAGATCTGCTTTCCATGATTTGGATGTTACATAGAGCTGCTACCATATTGAACACCTTCGGAATGAACTGGAACGTCACCCCGAGCCTCCTCATCTTCCTCACAACATTGTGGCTGAATAAAATCTAAAGAACAAAATCTAGCAGAACATCTTCCACTGGGTTTTCACAACTTTAATGAAACCTCTTCTTTCCCTTTTGCAGATGGAGATAAAACGACCGTGCCGCTTCCTCCCTTCTTTCTTCCTCCCTTCTTTGTTTCTGTCTTTCATTACGAGGCAGATTTTGTGAAGAATGAACGTGAAGGATGAATAATTCAAAAAGAGGCCAAATTTGAATATGCAAATGAGATGCTCTTTGATTGGAAATATCAAAACACACACACACACACACACACACACACACACACACACACACATCTTTTTTTATTATTATTATTCATTTTAGGCCACAGTTTCTAACACATACATGTAAAATTGACCAAAGGTTTGTGGACACGCTATTATAAGATCGCAATGTTGAAGGTCCCATTCCATATTTAGTCTCCATTCACTCTTATAATGAGCTCCACTCCTTTGAGAAGATGTTCTACCAGATTTTGTGGGCATTTGTGAGATTTCTTTGGGCCACAATAGCGTTAGTAAAGTCAGGCAGGTCCTGATTAGTTATGGAGATCTATAGCATCCACTTAAGATCTTCTACACACATCCAATCCCATGGAAAGCAGATCTTCATAGATCTGGAATACAGCAGTTATCCAGAGCGAATTACAACCGAGGACATTGTTTCATTGTATAGTCGATACACAAACTCCTGTAAAAATTGCAGGTTTTTGTGAATGTCCACCAAAAATCATCACCTGAAAACATGAAAGTCTTAATGGATATGGCTTGTAGGATCCATAGATGTTCTATACAACCATCTGCTCTCGAACCGTGTGGAGAAAAAACACATTTTTAAAAAGATGGTGGAAGATCTCAAACAGTATTGAACACTTTTTGGGATGAATTAGAACTTCACCCCAGACTTCCTCACTTCCTCGCCTACAGACCCTGGTCTTATCTCACAGATCTCCACAAAATTTTGTGACACATCTTCCCAGAAGATTGGAGCTCATTATTCGTTTATCTGTAATACATGGACATTCGGTGCAACCCAGATGAGGATGGTTTCTCTCTCGAGGCTGGTTCCTCTCGAGGTTTCTTCTTTATGCCGTCTCGGGGAGTTTTTCCTTGCTACTGTCGCCATTGGCTCGTTCCTCAGGGACAAACTTACACTTTTATTGTTCATTGTTAAAAGCGCAATACAAATAACCATGAATTAAATTGAATTATAAGAGCAAAAGGAGGCGAATGAATGTTCAGAAAGAATCACATGTTTAGGTCTCCATGAGATGAGGTCATTCGGAGGTCGGTTGTAACCGTAATAGGAATCGGGACGACGAAGAACCTCAGCTGACAATCTGAAAGCGAAGAATTGTACTTTTGTGCAAGATGCAAGAACAAACGTTACGCTAACGTTAGCGCATAATAAGATTAACGTTCTAGGAACGTTTTCTGCGTTGATTTTAAATAACCCTAATCTCAGAACATTCTAGGAACCCGAAATCTGGTCAGTAGCTCCACCCGATGAGCATTTAAATGTGAGCTTCAGCCGATTGTATTTTTTTTGATTGTGTATTTATTGTGTGTTACGTATACAAACTTAACCAATAAGCATCCTGAAACAACCTTTAACACAGCAGGCTTTGGGACCATGCATCGTGCGGCGTGGAGTGTTCCACGGTCATCCTAAACAACAGCTGTCAATCAATCGGTCGGTTCCGAGTGACGGTCCATGAGTGTCCTGGGGGGTCTAAAGAACAAACAAACACACACACACACACACACACAAACACACACACAGTCTGTTCTAACATTCATGATGATAATAGGAGCGTTCGAACGACGTACTCGCCCCCAGCACACACGTTTCCCACGTTCCAGTAGGCTCTGAAAGCCCAGGTTGCATTGTTGCCCAGGCAGGTGGCAGGTGTCTGGTGCAGGGGCTGTTGTGTTTGCACCAGAGGCAAACGCGTGTCAACAAACCCGAGCACATTTCGACGAAAGCACGAATGAATGAAACAAAACAAAACCAAACAAAAAAAAACCTCCGCAGGCCCATAATGCAGCCGCAATTAAAAGCTATTCTCTCGCTCCATCCCTGGCGGGTGTCCGTGACAACCGGTGATGTCACGATCGCGGACGTGACGTCCTTTCAGCCGCAAACACGCCACGTTGAAAACCCAGACGTGAACATTCTTTCAGATGGGTGTGTGTTCCGACTATAGCTTAGTTACACACACACACACACACACACACACACGAATCGTATACGGTTTCTCTCCTGAGCTCCCCAGGAAGTGTTTATATAGTGTGTGTATAAATATATATATGTCCAAAAGTTTGTGGACACCTCACCCTAAGATTGCTATCTCCTTCTTTTTTACCATCCCATTCCATATTTCATCTTCACGTTCCACTAGATTTTATGGACATTTTTGTAAGATTTCATTCGGCCACTAGGGGGCATTAGTTTCGTTCCAATTCATCTCAAAGGTGTTCGATAATACTGAGAATTTGAGATCTTCCAAACACACACACACACACACACACACACACACACACACACACACACACACACACACACACATATCCAACCCAGATGCAGATGTTCATGGAGCTGGAACAGGTTTTGGGTCTCCTAGTTTAAGAGAAGAGACAATTTCATTCTATACAACTTACGCCCTTATTCAGAGCGACTTACATCTGAGCAGGGTTAAGGGCCTTGCTCAAGGGCCCAAAAGTGGATACTTGTTGGTGCTGGGGTTTAAACTTGTGACCTTCCGGTTCCAGCTGGATATGGCTGGAATAAAGCGCAAAATGAAATCTGTTCGATATTGAACGTCCTTCTCATCTTCTCTCTTTCTCATAAACTCATAAAATCTAATATATGCGAAGCACCGATTTAAAATGTCATCCTCAATTATTTGTATTTATTTATTTATTTATTTTTTATTAAAGCCCCTGAATCACGATCATATCCGAAGCTCTGGATGACTCATGGTGCACAGAGACGCTCTGTAATCACACGGATAAAAATAAAACTCAGATGAAATCCTTTTCAAATGAACAACTTCCTCCCACTTCAGAAGACGTTCTCTCTCTCGGTGGTAGATCGCACGTCCCCGAGCAGATCCGTACTAAAGAAAGTCAAGTCAAGTTCGGATTTATTGTCATTCAATGCACGGTGAAATGTAACATCGTTTATCCCAGGACCGAGATGTGAGGATGAAGTCCACCGAGATATGTTCTTATCAGTTAACAGGAACGTCTTCTCCCTTCTGCGATTCCTCGTCCGTCCTTTTGGACTCTTTTCCTTTCTTTCGGGACAGCTCGTCCAGCTTCCAGGTCCGAATGATCTCTCGGGTCTGATCAAACCTCCGCAGCAGCTCAGCTTTCTGCTCCTGAGAACATGAGAAGGAAACGAGCACAATTTATGTTCACGTCTGGAATAAGACACACTCGTGGCTGAATAAAAGCTTTCGCAAATCTCCACAAGATCTAGTGGAACATCATCCCAGAAGAATGGAGCTTTTTATAAGAGCGAATGGAGACTACATGCGGAATGGGATCTTCAAAAAGAAGCGCATACCCATATTATGGTCAGGTGTCCACAAACTTTTGGCCACACAATGTAAAGTGAGATGGTTTGTTACTAAATTGTAACTGTCTATTTGTCTGGAGCACATTGTTTGTTTGTTTGTTTCTTTGTTTGTTTGTCGTGAAGATGTAAAGAACGAATTTTCCGACCTGAATTCTTTCGAACAGTTCCAGTTGTTCTTTGATCAGCTGCCTGGTCTGCTCCTGCTCCTGCCTACGGTGATCCAGCACCGTCTCACGATACAGCCGAAAGCTCTGGACTTTCTCCAATTGCTCCCTCTGCTGTTCCTCCTTCATCACTGCATCTTTGAGACGCTCGGGCCTGCCTGTCCTCCTACACATGGAGAAAGAAAGAGAGAGAGAGAGAGAGAGAGAGAGAGAGGGAGTGAGGGAGAGACAGAAAGACAGACAAAAGACAAAGGAGAGACAGCAGCATCGAAAGAAAGACAGACAGACAGACAGACAGACAGACAGACAGACAGACAGAAATAAAAAGGTGATAAACAGATGGACAGACAAAGACATTAAAACAGAGAGAGCCTGACAGACAGACAAATAGACAGTAAGACAGGGGCAACAAAAGACAGACTTGGCAGAAAAATAACAACAAACAGATGGACACACGCAGAAAAAGAGGCGACATACAGACAGGCAGATGAAGGGACAAAGAAAGAGGGCGAGAGAGAGAGATAGAGAGACACACACGAATCGAAAGAGAGACAGACAACATACAGACAGGCAGATAGACAGGGGCAACAAAAGTGAGACAGACAACAAGACAAAGACCGTGGCCAAAAAATACGAGACAAACATACAGTTATACAGTCAGACAGACAGACAAACAGACAGACAGACAGACAGACAGACAGACAGACAGAGCGAGAGACAGATAGACAACCAGATGGCCACACCGGGATCCGCACACACACACACACACACACACACACACACACACACACACACACACACACACACACTTTCTGTGACCATGTCGGGTTTGTGTACCTGATGAAAGGTGTGAGGTCCAGCCTGAAGTCCTCTCCAACCGTCCTCAGATGATCCAGGTACTGCTGACGGATCTGAAAAGCCTGCACACCAACAACAGTACATCAGTATAGACGGTATGAATTAGGTGTGTGTGTGTGTGTGTGTGTGTGTATGTGTGTGTGTGTGTGTGTGTGTGTGTGTGTGTGTGTGTGTGTGTGTGTGTGTCCACAGACCTTAGCTGCCCTGCCAGGCTCTGAAGCTTCCCAGGCCTGTTTTATAGCCCTGATCTGCTCCAGTCTCTCAGTGTCCTTCTTCACCTGGATCTGTTCAGCCTCCGTCTGCTCACTGACCACACACAGAGTCCAATGGGGCTTCTTCTCATCCAACATCTACACAAACACAAAAACAACACATGAACACTTTCATAACACATGCGTACAACCTACACACCTTCTACACACCTTCTCAACACCTTCTACACACCTCCTCAACACCTTCTACATACCTTCTAAACAACTTCAACACACCCTCTACACCTTCTACACACCTTCTAAACACCTTCAACACACCTTCTACACACTCAAACATCATCTCAACACCTTCTACACACCTTCAACGCACCTAAACACCTTCTACACACAGTCTAAACACCTTCAACACACCTTCTACACACCAAAACACCATCTCAACACCTTCTATACACCTTCTAAACACCTTCAACACACCTTCAACACACCTAAACACCTTCTACACACCTTCTAATCAGCTTCTACACACCTTCTAAACACCTTCACAAAATCTCCAGGAACATCTTCCCAGGAGCTGATTGTAAGACCTTATGGAGACTAAATAGCGAATGAAATGCTGAACATTTGGCGATCCAGTGAGGAACATGACACACACCTGCTGAACCTCCTTTGGTGTAGTTTTGTCCTTCTCTTTGCTCTTGGACGTTTTGGATGTGGGCATCTGTGGCTTCTGTGGCTCGCTGCTGAGTTGGTCAGCTGCATCTTTGATCAGATGTTTGAACACTGCACACACGAGAAAAACAGATTTAGCGTTGAAATCGAAGATCCATGATTATTTAAAGTAGAAGTACATGTTGATTTGCATATTATTTGCATATTAGATTATATAGTGGCCAGGTCTCAGCTCAAGTGTGACTCCCAGGAACACTTGAGACCTACAAGCATGGCCACTATTGACTACAACAGCCAAACCACCCACCCACCCACACACACACACACACACACACACACACACACACACACACACACACACACACACACACACACACACACACACACACTCACAAATTCAAATGTTCACTAGCTTCTTATGAGACACATCCACTGCATATCCCTAGATGGCAGTGTTGCTCCATTCAGAGCCTCAGTTCCCCTCCACACCCCCCCCCCCCCCTCCTGAAAAAAACTCTTCTTTCACCTCGGTTTTCTCTTTAAAACCCTTTATCCCAGTAGACAGGTTGACAAGTTTACATGTTTCTATAAGGCCTGAATGACAGCAGGGCCTGATCGAATCTGAAGTCTTCCGTCCAGTCGTCCAAAATAACGGGCGGTGGAGACGAGACGGGGTTGTTTTTAAAAGCAAATGGGAAAAGAAAAAATGCTAAAATAAGAAAATGCTAAATAGATTTACAAAAAAAAAATGGAAAAGGGGTAGTAGATCAGGTGTAGATAACGGGGGGGGGGGATCAGGTGTAGATAACGTTGGGGGTGGATCAGGTGTAGATAACGGGGGGGGGATCAGGTGTAGATAACAGGGGGGGGGATCAGGTGTAGATAACGGGGGGGGGATCAGGTGTAGATAACGGGGGGGGGGGATCAGGTGTAGATAATGGGGGGGGGATCAGGTGTAGATAACGGGGGGGGGGGTTAGGTGTAGATAACTAGGGGGGGGGATTAGGTGTAGATAACGGGGGGGGATCAGGTGTAGATAACGGGGGGGGATCAGGTGTAGATAACGGGGGGGGGGATCAGGTGTAGATAACGGGGGGGGATCAGGTGTAGATAACGGTGGGGGGATCAGGTGTAGATAACTAGGGGGGGATCAGGTGTAGATAACGGTGGGGGGGATCAGGTGTAGATAACTAGGGGGGATCAGGTGTAGATAACGGTGGGGGGATCAGGTGTAGATAACTAGGGGGGATCAGGTGTAGATAACGGTGGGGGGGATCAGGTGTAGATAACGGTGGGGGGATCAGGTGTAGATAACGGGGGGGGGGGGTTAGGTGTAGATAACTAGGGGGGGGGGATTAGGTGTAGATAACTGGGGGGGGATTAGGTGTAGATAACGGGGGGGGGGATTAGGTGTAGATAATGGTTGGGATCAGGTGTAGATAACGGGGAGATAACGGGGGGGGGGATCAGGTGTAGATAACGGGGGGGTGGATCAGGTGTAGATAACAGGGGGAAGGGGGGGTGCAGGGGGAAGATCAGGTGTATCATAACCACCTCCTCACCTGCTGCCCGCTCGCATGATGCCGCTCATGCTCCTCAGATTGATGCCAGTCGGTCGCGGCGGTAAAAAAAAAATTATTGTTGAATTTGCACTTGTTTATTTTTTTTCCTTCTCACCTCCGGTTCCAACAAGTGGGAGAAAAAAAAAAAAAAAAAAAAAAAAAAAAAAAAAAAGGAGTGGTGTGAAATGAAGTTACATCACCGAGCGCTACGTGATCGCGTAGAAGAAACGGAAATGTAGCGAGAAAAAGGCAGAATGTGGAAAAATAAATGTCAGAAATATTGAAGATATTGAGGGGAAAAAAACGATTCAAATCGATCAATTAATCAATCAATAATCAATAAACATCCCATTCCACATTTAGTCCCTATTTCCTATTATAATAAGCTCCACTCTTCTGGGCAGATGTTCCACCAGATTTTGGAGTGTGCCTGTAGAGACCTGTGAGACTTAGCTACACGAGTGTGTGTGTGTGTGTGTGTGTGTGTGTGTGTGTGTGTGTGTGTGTGTGTGTGTGTGTGTGTGATCAGTAAGTACATATTATCGAGCTCTGCTGCAATCGCGTCTCCAGTTTCGTTCCCCAGGAATCCTGTGGAAAATGGGTCAATGGGAAGTCAAATCGAGTTGCCGCCTGGCCTCCTGTGCTGTGGGAGGTATTTCTGGAGAACGAGAGAATCGAATTAACCCACTTTGAGCGCGTCCTATCGACGCACGAGCGGTGTAACGCGGCCCTACAGACTCGGAACACACACCAATCCGGATCAGCGCAAAGAGACTTGCCCTGGGGGACAGAGACAGGGGACAGTTTCCAAAAGTATCGGTACACGTGACTTTTTCACCCGGATGTGCATCTTGATGAAGATCTGCTTTCTCTGCTTTTCCCTCAACACGTCTACACGTATACATGAACTCTGACTATAATATAGATTTTTCGTAACTATGGTATAGTTCCCATAGCGTCTATAAGAGTCACGTGACTGAAGAGTGAACGAACGACTCGGAATTAAGAGTCGAGAGATGAACGACTCAATTTAGTTTTCTGCACATAACCTACAGAGATCTTTTGATGCTTTGCTCATGCATGTTCTTCTGAATCACATTAAAGACTCGTTCAAAATAATCGAATCTCTCGTTAAAGACTCGTTCAAAACGAATAAATCGTTTTTTGGGATGACTCGTTCTCCTGAGTCACATTAAAGACTCGTTAAAAAAGACTGAATCTCTCATTATAGACTCGTTCAAAATGAACAAATCTTTCGTTAAATACTCATTCAAAATGAATGAATCGCTCTTTAGGGTGAGTCGTTCTTCTGAGTCACATTAAAGACTCATTCAAAATGAACGAATCGCTCTTTGGGACGACTCGTTCTTCTGAATCACATTAAAGACTCGTGAACCACCCGTCTCTAACATGCAAACGAATGCTGGGATGGAGAAGGATGGTGGACTTCTGATCATAATGTTGTGAGGTCAAATCCCAGCACCAACAAGCTGCCACTGCTGGGCCCTTGAGCAAGGCCCTTAACCCTTAATTGTTTAGTGGTATAACTGAGAGAAAAGTCGCTATGGATGAGGGTGTCTGCTGAATGCTCAATGGTTAGGATATTAGACTTTGGATCAGAAGGTCACGAGTTGCTACTGCTACTTGGCTAACACTCTGTCGTACGTTGGTCTGGATAAGGAGAATGCCATCAATGTAAAAGTAAATGTAATCATATTCGAGCCACATGACTTCTTTTCCAATCATCTCCTGGGCGTCACATGACCTCACACTTGTACCTCGGTATAGGACCGAATGCTGCCTTGGTGCTCACCTCTCATCTCATTGCTCTCCTTATCTCGCAGGGTTTGGATGAAACCTGACAGTGAATCGTCCAAAGGCCAGCTGTTGTAAAGCAACTCGGCTTGAAGAATGTATTTATGATGCTGAGAAAACACACAAGCGCGCACACACACACACACACACACGCGCGCACACAATTTGAGACTGAGTTCTGAACTTGAAGACCTTTTCTGAACTTGGAGCTACAGGATTTGTTTGTATTGATGGATACCGTTTGGGCAGGCTGACACTCAGAAGCTCCTCTGCCTCCATCGTGACCCCCACCAGGGCCGTCCTGAGACTGACTCACCCCCGCCTTCTCCACGGCGCTGCCGCAGGAACCTACACACACACACACACACACACACACACACACAGAGGGATAAACACTCTATAAATACACAGGAAGTGCCAGTGTCAGGCGGTAGCTAAGGAACTAAGCGAGTGGTTGTCAGTTCTGGTAAGATGTCAACTAAGGAGACGTAGAAGAGTGTACGCATGTACCAGGATGGTCTACAGTCCATAAGTTTGTTCATAAATTCATTTCAGGTCACAAATTTATTTCAAAATAAAATGAGGTTCAGGCGGATCATTTCTTTTCAACACTCAGAAACAATGAAAGGTCCAAAGCAGATGCTGTGGAGAAAAAAAAACACTACAGGGCCAAAACAGTAGGGGGCGGTATCTAAAGGTTTCGAGACAAGCTCTGTTTACAAGGAGGTACATCAGATCCTTCTTAAGAGTCCCCTTGCACAGCAAGACAGCGCTCCCTTGTGGAAGGTCTTCTGGTGATGTTCTTCCGCTCTCAAAGGGCTCTTTTTGACGTTTGACGCCACTTCCTATTAATGTAATTCCATGAAACCATCTCAGCAACGTGGGGTCCTTCACGTGAGCTCCTTGCCTCAAACATCTCCGCATGCTGTCGCTGAAGACATCATGCATTGGTGTAAAGCTTGGAGTAGAAGAACATGAGTGACCTTCTCAAATCAACCCCTTCAACACTAAACACAATTGGACTGAACTGGAGGGTCCACATACTTTGGCTATATTTAATTTACTTATCATTATCTCTACATATGTTTATATGTAAGAGTGTGTGTGTGTGTGTGTGTGTGTGTGTGTGTGTGTGTGTGTGTGTGTTTAACGCACCCTCGCTGGCTATAAAGCGGTACACAGGTATTACGACGCCCCCTTGTCCCGTCTTGCTGTACACCTCTGTCTCGTGGTCCAGGATGCTGAGTTTCAGATACACGTCATCTTTTGAAGCCTGGAATTGCACCGTGGCGACGTGATCACACGTGACTGTGACCGCATGCCTGTGAGACGGATGGATGGTTTAGGAGCTTTTACTTACAGGGAAAAAAAAAACATGCAGGGAGGAATAAAGCACCATGGAAAGGGTTTCAGGGTTGGGTATGTTGTTGGGGAGGGGTGTGTGTGTGTGGGGGGGGGGGGGGTGTTATAAGTTATAGGTCATTTGTAGGGTTATGGATTATGTGTTAAAGGAAGGGGTTGGATTATAGATTACGGGTTATGGGTTGTCAGTTAAAGGTTAGAGATTAGGGATTTAGGTTAGGGATTGCAGTTAGGGAGAGGGGTATTGGGGTTAGGAATAGGAATTATGGGTAAAGAATAGGGATTATGGTTAAGGGGTTGTGGGTTAGGAATAGGGATTATGGATAAGGGGTTGTGGGTGAGGAAGAGGGATTATAGGTTAGGAATAGGGATTATGGTTAAGGGGTTGTGGGTTAGGAATAGGGATTATGGGTTAGGAATAGGGATTATGGTTAAGGGGTTGTGGGTTAGGAATAGGGATTATGGGTAAGGGGTTGTGGGTTAGGAATAGGGATTATGGGTAAGGGGTTGTGGGTGAGGAAGAGGGATTATGGGTAAGGGGTTGTGGGTGAGGAAGAGGGATTATAGGTTAGGAATAGGGATTATGGGTAAGGGGTTGTGGGTTAGGAATAGGGATTATGGGTAAGGGGTTGTGGGTGAGGAAGAGGGATTATAGGTTAGGAATAGGGATTATGGTTAAGGGGTTGTGGGTTAGGAATAGGGATTATGGGTTAGGAATAGGGATTATGGGTAAGGGGTTGTGGGTTAGGAATAGGGATTATGGGTAAGGGGTTGTGGGTTAGGAAGAGGGATGATGGGTTAGGAATAGGGATTATGGGTAAGGGGTTGTGGGTTAGGAATAGGGATTATGGGTAAGGGGTTGTGGGTTAGGAAGAGGGATGATGGGTTAGGAATAGGGATTATGGGTAAGGGGTTGTGGGTTAGGAACAGGGATTATGGGTTAGGAATAGGGATTATGAGTAAGGGGTTGTGGTTTAGGAATAGGGATTATGGGTAAGGGGTTGTGGGTTAGGAAGAGGGATGATGGGTAAGGGGTTGTGGTTTAGGAATAGGGATTATGGGTAAGGGGTTGTGGGTTAGGAAGAGGGATGATGGGTAAGGGGTTGTGGTTTAGGAATAGGGATTATGGGTAAGGGGTTGTGGGTTAGGAAGAGGGATGATGGTTAAGGGGTTGTGGGTTAGGAATAGGGATTATGGGTTAGGAATAGGGATTATGGGTAAGGGGTTGTGGGTTAGGAATAGGGATTATGGGTAAGGGGTTGTGGGTTAGGAATAGGGATTATGGGTTAGGAATAGGGATTATGGGTAAGGGGTTGTGGGTTAGGAATAGGGATTATGGGTAAGGGGTTGTGGGTTAGGAATAGGGATTATGGGTAAGGGGTTGTGGGTTAGGAAGAGGGATGATGGTTAAGGGGTTGTGGGTTAGGAATAGGGATTATGGGTTAGGAATAGGGATTATGGGTAAGGGGTTGTGGGTTAGGAAGAGGGATGATGGGTAAGGGGTTGTGGGTTAGGAATAGGGATTATGGGTTAGGAATAGGGATTATGGGTAAGGGGTTGTGGGTTAGGAACAGGGATTATGGGTAAGCGGTTGTGGGTTAGGAAAAGGGATGATGGGTAAGGAATAGGGATTATGGTTAAGGGGCTGTGGGTTAGGAATAGGGATTATATATTAGGTACTATGGATTAGGGTTTGGGGATTGGAATAGGTTTTATGTGTAAAATGTTAAGATTAGGGATTAGGTTACAGGTTATGGGACAGGATTTATGGGTATTTATTAGGGATTTTATACTTATAAATTATTATTCTTCTAAATTCTACTAAAACAATGTAAAACTGAAAGATTTGTATGCAGTAATTGAGCGGCTGTACATGATCTCAGACCTGCAGATGATGTTCTTCTTGTTGGGTAAGTAGTAATCTTTTAACTTCTTCACGAGGAAGTTGTTGACTGGTCTTTCTCTCGCCAGCTGAGCCGGTTGCTCTCGGGAGCTGATCAGACGCAGTCGCCACGTTCCAGGCACTACAGGCGTTTTTCCGTTGTGCGCCACGAACGTGTATCCGGCCTGGAAGTAATACATCATACACAAACGACACGTGATACATACAATAAACAATAATCGTGTGTGTATAATATATATAATATATATAATATATATACACGATACACACACACACACCTTATTTGGCGTGTACGTGAACGGCAAAACACTGTTGAGAAATTCAGGTACTTCCTTCCCAGTGTCGTTGTCAATGACGTGAAGGTGGCTGCGAAACGTAGAGAAGATCTTAGGAACAAGTAAGACGGCTTTGGGAACATGGAACACCTCCCTGTGGACAAAGGTGTGTGTTACAAAACTGCACCTGGTGTAAGAATGATTCAAAGACTGGTGCATTATGACCTAAAAAGCAGGACCCAGGAGCTGGTGGTCTCATGGACGGGGACGGAGAAATCCGTGAAGGTGATTTTAGTCCACTCATCTCCACCGCATGGATACAGGTTCACGAGCTTCTCGTCGTTTGCGATCATGTACCTTGAAAACACACACACACACACACACACTGAATGTATACGTGTTCATGTTTGATGAATCGAGCGACAAAGCCATAAGCTGTACGCAGACACACGAACACCAGCAGATGGTGAAATGAGTAATTTACCTCAGTAAAGACACAGCATGCTCCTCTACGTCTGATTCCACAGAAGCCCACATCTCCAACAGAGTCTTGGCAACTTTCTGATTCTCCTCAGAGCCTGAACACCAACACAAACACAAAGGATGAAGTTGAAAAAGACATAAAATATACAGTGTTTATGGAGGTTTAAAAGGACAGTTTGGAGTTTTACAGGGTCTTCAGATGTTTCACATGCATTGGTTTCCTCAGGGTTCTAGGGTTAGAGTTAGGATTAGGGGTTTTAGACAGGGTTATGGATATTGAGTCAGGTTTAGAATTAGGGGTGATGGGTAGGGTTTAGGGATAGGAGTTAGTGATTATAAATGAGGGGTTATGGGTAGGGTTTATGGTTTAGGGGATAGGAGTTAAGGTTTATGGTTTACGGATTAGGGTTTAGAGATAGAGGCTGTGGGTTAGGGGTGGGGTCAGGGACAAGGGATAGGAGTTAGGGGTTATGGATTAGGGATAGGGGTTAGTGATTAAAGATTAGAGATAGGTGTTAGGGGTTATTGATTAGGGATAGGGGTTAGGGGTTTAGGAATAGGAGTTAGGGGTTAGGGGTTGGGGGTTAGTGATTAAAGATTAGAGATAGGTGTTAGGGGTTATTGATTAGGGATAGGAGTAAGGGATTATGTATTAGGGATAGGGGTTAGGGTTTAGGGATAGGGGTTAGGGATTAGGGTTTAGGGATTAGTGATTAAAGATTAGAGATAGGTGTTAGGGGTTATTGATTAGGGATAGGAGTAAGGGATTATGTATTAGGGATAGGGGTTAGGGTTTAGGGATAGGGGTTAGGGTTTAGGGATTAGTGATTAAAGATTAGAGATAGGTGTTAGGGGTTATTGATTAGGGATAGGAGTAAGGGATTATGTATTAGGGATAGGGGTTAGGGTTTAGGGATAGGGGTTAGGGTTTAGGGATAGGGGTTAGGGATTAGGGTTTAGGGATAGGAGTTAGGGGTTAGGGGTTAGTGATTAAAGATAAGAGATAGGTGTTAGGGGTTATTGATTAGGGATAGGAGTAAGGGATTATGTATTAGGGATAGGGGTTAGGGGTTAGGAATAGCGGTTAGTGATTAGGTATTAGAGATAGGTGTTAGGGGTTAGGGATTAGGGATAGGATTTATGGGATATTAGTTAGGGTTTAGGGGTTTTGGATATGGCTTAGAGATAGGTTAAAAATTTAGGGGTTTAATTTGATGGATTATGAGTTAGGGATTAGGGGTTAGGTGTAGGGATTAATGATTAGAGATAGGAGTTAGGGGTTAGGGATTAGGGATAGGGGTTATGGATTAGGGTTAGGGGTTAGGGATAGGGATTAGTGATTAGAGATAGGAGTTAGTGATTAGAGATAGGAGTTAGGGGTTAAGTGTTAAAGTTTATGGATTATGAGTTAGGGATTAGGGATTAGGGATAGGAGTAGGGGTTATGGGCAGGCAGACAGGGATATTGGTTAGGGGGTTTTGAGTTAGGCGTTATAAATATTGTTAGGGGATTTTTGGTAGAGCTTGGGTTATTTATAAGTAGCTTCCCAATCTGTCCAGAATCTGTTTTGATCCCCTCTTTCTCTCTTTCTCTCTCTCTCTCTCTCTCTCTCTCTCTCTCTCTCTCTCTCTCTTTCTCTCTCTCTCTCTCTCTCTCTCAGCATGTCAGTATGAGAAGAAGCGGACGCTTGAAGGGAATAGATCCAGATGGATGATGAGATGACGACAGAGATAAAAACAAATGCTGTTCTCCAGGTTGTCATTCTTACTTACAGTGACTGGCAGCTTAATTGATAAGTGTGAGCTGGAGGCCACGAGTGCATGTGTTCCTATATGTATACACACGTGCACACACACACACACACACACACACACACACACACACACACACACACACACACACACACACACACACACACACACTACAAGAGAAATCTAGAAGATTCTCTGTGCTCTCTGATCGTATTATTCTCTAACCCTGATGGTTACTTGTGCTATTTTTTGAAGCGGGTGATGGGTTTTTATTTAATAATCCTTATGATAGCTGGACAAATGATGAAGGTTTTGGGAGCAGACATTTTCCTGGTTTATTAAAAGTTACCTGGTTTTGCAGCGTTGAGAACTTTCCTCACCAGGTAGCCCTTCCAGCTGGCCTGCAGAATTGTTGTCGCCTGGTTTTCTTCTTCTGTGGCCTGTCTACCACTCCAGCCCTCTGGCACACCATCTGCTACACACATGACACACAAACACACACATACACACACATATCACTACCGTATCCACGTATCAAAGACACTTCTAGTTTTCTCCAGACATACTTGCGTCTTTTCCATTTCTGGAGTGAGGTGTGAGGTCGATAGTCAGGATCTTCACCGCAAACAGTTCCTCGGATGTCAGCTTTCTTCCCAACGCACAGCCGAACACGTGATACACCGCTTGAATGAAGACCTGCACCAATAAAGAACAACATCCAGTTGCAAGACTGTGTGAGCAGGTAACGTTCGAGTCGGAAACACTCACCCTCCAAAGATCTCTGGCTTCTGTTTTGCTGAGCGAAGGAGGGCAGACGGTCTCCTGCAGTGCTCCGGTGGCTGCTGGGAGTTCGTCAGGGTTCGAGAAGGATCTGACCTTTGCACCAAGAGCTGTGAGGATCAACCGAGCTTGCACGCAGAACCTCAGACTTTCCTAAATGATGGCAAAGCAAGCATGTTATGAGAAGATTCCGAATGGTGTTAACCTTATAGTGCAAAACCCAATTCCAAAAAAGTCTGGACGCCGTTCACAATGCAAATAAACACAGAATGCAAATCTTTTACTCCTAATAAAACAAAGAACTGAGAATATCTACAATTTTAAGGAAAAAAAGAAGGTAATTTTAAACTCGATGGCTAAAACAGGTTTCAAAAAACGTTTAGCATCACGTCTGGGAACTGAGGAGATCAGTTGCTTAAGTTTTGGGAGAGGAAAGCAGGCAACGCTCTCCCATACCATCAGTGATGCGACTTTAGGAACAAAGCGCTGACAACAAGCCGGATAGTCCTTCTCCTCTTTAGTCCAGAGGATGTGGTGTCCATGATTTAAAAAAAGAAATAAAAATAAAAAATTTGTCCGACCACAGAACAGTTTTTCGTACATTTAAATTGAGCTTTGGCTCTGAGGGGATTTCAGCGTTTCTGGATCATGTTCACGCATGACTACTTCTTTGCATTCTATTGTGAATAAATGTGGGTTTATGAGATTCGCAATTCATTGCATTCTGTTTTTATTAACATTTTACTCAGAGTCCTAAAATGTTTGGAATTGGGGTATTAAGACACGTAACTTTGACGAAACGTGCTAATCAACTCCTACAACCGGATACCTTTTCTAAGTGAGGAATCACTGCTTCTTCTTCTCCGAATACGAAATCGGTTTTGCTGTAGAGCTGCATGTGGACACCAACATGGACCCGGATTTGGATGCGAAGAACATGACGCCTGAAATAAATATAGAAACCGAACATAAGGGCACGTCCACCATGTCTATTCCGTGAAAGAAACGAAAGCTAGCGTATGTACATGATGGATCCTTCACACTGATCAGCCATGGCATCAAAACCACCTGCCTAATATAATATTGAGGAGTTCCCCCTTGAGCAGCCCAGAGTCTTCAGGGCATGGACTCTAGAAGACCTCTGACATTGTGTTGTGGTATCTGGTGCTGAGACATTAGCAGCAGACCCTTCAAATGCCGTACGTTTTGAACCAGGGCCTCCAGAATTTAATGGATGAATCAACACCTTGAACTCTTTGTCATGTTCCTCAAATCGTTCCTGGACAACATGCTGCAGTGTGGATGCTGAAAGAGGACACTACCATTAAGGAACACCATTACCATGGGAGATCTTGTTCTGCAGGATGTGTGTGTCAAATGAACCTCCACATTATTCTACATGTGCTGTTTCTCTGTCTATGAAGATCTAAATTGTTGAATCTATAATGATTCTCAGGAGCTCCTGAGTCCACAACTAGTTTGCAAACCCATGCCTCTGGAACGTGATAGACCAATCTTTGACCTTTCTGTCCCTCTTGGTCCCTTTTTGCTGGCATCCTGACCTCTGAATGTAGGCCCACCTCATTTTTAGGCCACTATGGAGCTTGAAATAGCAGGCTGGTTCATCACTTTTTCTCTCGAGGGTTTCCTCGGAGAAGGCTGGCTTCAATATCAGAAACGGAACATACAATATGGCAAGCGTGTGCAGGCCATGTTCTCAAGTGTAATAGTAGTAGTTTATAGTAGAAGAAGAAGAAGAAGGTTGAGAGAGAGAGATAGAGGAGAAGGTGTTCCACTAGATTTTGTTACATCTGAGTTTTCCAGGCATTTTCCCTTCACTTGAATATGTAGAAGTAAAAAGAAGAAGAAAAAAGATAGAGAGAGAGATAGTGAAGGAAATAGGGAAGGAATAGTAGAAGGTGAAGGAATAGGGGAGGAGAAGAAGAAAAAGAAGAAGAAGAAGAAGAAGGAGAAAGAAATTCAAAAGGAATAGCAGAATACGAAGAAGAAGAAGATGAGGATGGAGAAGGAATGGTAGAAAAGGAAGGAAATTAAGATGGAAAAGTAGAAGAAGGAGGAATAGGGGGAAAAAGAAGAAAATGGTGAAGAAGAAGAGGAAGAAGATGGAGATGGAATAGTAGGAGAAGAAGGAATAGGGGATGAGAAGAGGAAAAAGAAAGAAGAAGATGGGATGGAGAAGGAAACTGAGATGGAATAGTAGAAGAAGGAATAGGGGATGAGAAGAAGATGGAGAAGAAGGAGAGGAAGTGGAAGAAGATGGAGATGAAAGAGTAGGAAAAGAAGGAATAGGGGATGACAAGAAGATGGAGAAGAAGAAGAGGAAGAGGATGGAGATGGAATAGTAGGAGAAGAAGGAATAGGGGATGAGGAGAAGATAAAGAATAAGAAGGAGAAGTAGAAAAAGTAGAAGAAGGAAATAGAGAAGGAATAGTAGAAGAAGAGGAAGATGGAGGAGATAAGGGAGAAGAAAACAGTAGACAAAGAAGGAATAGGTGATGAAAAGAAGAGGATGGAGTTAAGAGTTTTATACCCTGGTGGCAAGGTGAGAACTGATGCTTTGCAGGACGTGGTGTTGATGGTCAGCAGGGGAGGATGAACCTGGATGTTCTTCCACGAGAAAGGTTCAACACACAGATGAGCAGGTCTGAGAACGCAATCCTTTCCTGGACATAAGACGTAAATATTAAATAATGCATATATGGTAGAGGTGTGAGTGTGTGAGTGTGTGTGTGTGTGTGTGTGTGTGTGTGTGTGTGTGTGTCTTACGCTCGTGACTGGTATCTCCCCAGCGTATCAGTGCTGAGTAACAGATGAGGATCTCTGTAGGCCACAGGTTGTCCACAGTCAAGAAGTAACAGCGATTTTCATCTTGTGCCTTAAAGAGAGAAGAAGAAATATAATGGTGAATATAAGAGGAGGCTCCGTTTACTCCAATAATGAGCTCCGATCTTCTGGGAAGATGTTCCACAGGATTGTGGGACACCTGAGTTTTCGAGTCGTTTTCCATACACTTGAATTTGGAGACCCAAACCTGTAACTCCAGCATCGAATATGTGAAAATGGCAAAGAGAAAAAAGCAGAGGATGGAGAAAGAGAATGAGATGAAGAGCCAAAAGGGAAAGAGAGGGGAAGAATGAAATGGAGAAGAAAAAGAAGAAGAAAAGGAAAGAGAAAGAGATGGAGAAGGAGAAGAAGGAGAAGAAGAATGAATAGGGGGAGAAGAAAATGATGAAGAAGAAGTTTGAGATAGAGAAGAAAAAGGAGAAGGAGAAGGAGAAGAAAAGGAAGAAGAAGAAGAAAAAGACGATAATGATGATAATTATGGTGGTGATGATGATGATGATGATGATGGAGCTAGAGGAGAAAAAAAGAAGAAGAAGAAGAGAGAGAAGAAGGAAATGGTGGAGAAGAAGTAATAAGGGGAAAAGAATATGAAGAGATGGAGAAGAAGAAGAAAAAAAGAAGAAGAAAATGGGATAGAGGAGAAATAGATGATGATGATGATGATGGAGTTAGAGGAGAAAAAGAAGAAGAAGAAGAAGAAGAAGAAGACAGAGACTGAGAAGGAGAAGTAAATAGAGGAGAAGAAGTAATAAGGGGAGAAGAGTATGAAGAAGATGGAGAAGAAGAAGCAAAAGAAACAGAAATGAGGGAGGAAGAGAAGAAGAAGAAGAACAGTATACCTTATATTCTGACTTCTGGTACTGGTAGGTGAAGCTGCTCTCCATGTGAAACACCAGCAACATCCTAAGAGATCCAGGAAGCATCAGGTGAAATTTACATGACGGAGAAACGCTGGTCTTTAGATATCGCTATCATGAGTAATGAAATGTTTCTGTGGGTGAACCCTCACTGAAAGCACTTAATGAAGTCTTCCATATGCATCCAGGTTTCTGGAAGAGTGAAGTTCTCCTGGACCAGTGTGGTTTCCTTCCCAGGAACCGAATCAGCATCTGACAATGACAAAAGTAACAGACAGCAAGGTTTTGATGCGCGTTCTGTTTTCATCATTCGTTCTTCTACAGGATTTGTTGGTCTGGTTTGCTTTCTTTAAACGTGTCCTACAGACTCCTGATTCTAGAGGAAAGGTGGAACAGTAGAAGAAGAAGAAGAAGAAGAAGGAGACTGATAAAGAAAATTAGATGAAGAAGAATGAATGAAAGAAAGAAATAGAGAAGAAAAAAGAAGCTAGAGAAAGTAATGGAGAAGGAAAAGAAGATTAGGGAAGGAGAACAAGGAGAAGGGAGAGATGGAGAAAAAAAATGGAGAATGAGAAAAAGAAGAAGAAGAAAGATACAGAAGATGAAGACAGAAAAGGAGAATGATGTGGAGAAGTGAAGGGGTAGAGTAGATAAAAAAGGAATGGGGAGGAGAAGAAGAAGATGATAAAGATGGAGAAAGAGAATGGAGAAGGAATAGAAGAATGAGAAGAAAGAGATAAGGGTATAGATGGGGAAAGTGAAGAAGGAGAGAATGGAGAAGGAGAAGAATAATAAGAAGAAAAAAGACAGACAGAAAGAAAGTAAAAAAAGAAAGAGTAGTTGGAGAAAAAGAAAAAAGAGAATGAGTAGTGAAAGAGAAAGGAATGGAGACGAAAAGTAGATAAAGGTAGAAAAAGAAGAAAAAAAGGAGTAGAAAAAAGGAATAGGGGGAGAAGAAAAGAACAACAACAACAAGATGGAGAAGAAGAGCAGGGGATTTAGGAGGAATAGAAGAAGAATAAATAGAAGAAGAAGGTGAAGAAGATGAAGTAGAAGTAGAGAAGGAAAAGAAATAAAGAAAGAACAATAGAAGAAGAGGGAGATGGAGAAGACGGAGGATCAGGAGATGGGCTTCGTAGTAATTTTGAAGATGGAGGGGAAAAAAAGAAGAAAAAGAAGTAAAAGAAAAAGAAAACGCTGAAGATGAAGAAGTAAATTAGAAAAGTGATATAGAAGTGAATAGTGAGGGAAAGGAATAAGGAAGAAAAAGAGGGGAAAAGTAGAAGACGACGTTTGAGGGACATATGGAGATGGAGAAGAAGAAGAAAAGATGGAGCTGGAGAAGGCGATGGACCTGGTGGTAATGTAGATGTTCCACAGAAGCCAGAGCAGAGGCCGCTTCATTTAGCTTGCTCCAGGTGTTACTTAGCAACACACTAGGCTCCGTAGGAAAGCATGTAATTGGCCTGTCGTGATGAGGGGCCAAGTGCAGAGTCACGATCGGATAGATAGGGTGTGTGTGTGTGTGTGTGTGTGTGTGTGTGTGTGTGTGTGTAGGTGGGTATATGTCTGTTTGTGCAATGCTATTTAAAAAGAGAAAGACCAGGCATGTAAGAGAGAATGAAAGAAAGAAAGAAAGAAAGAAAGAAAGAAAGAAAGAAAGAAAGAAAGAAAGAAAGAAAGAAAGAAAGAAAGAAGGAAAAAAACTGTGTAATGGTGATAGCAAAGTTCTCCAGCCATCAGATACCATCTGATCCCATATTAGAACACTGACGGCTTCCAAGTCGGCAGCTGCTTCACGTGGTGACATGAGACTTGAGTTTGTGGACACCTCACCATCAGACCTCCATTCTTCTGGGAAGATGTTCCACCAGATTTCATGTTCTAGCCGTTCAGATTCATCCCAAATGTGTTCCATAGAGTTCGAGCTCTATAGGAGGCCACTCAAGATCTTCCACACACATCCAGCCCATGGAAAGCAGATTTTCATGGACCCGAGTTCGGATCTCCTGGGTCAAGGGACATCATGTAAAGTGGTGCGCCTCCGACTTTGTGGGAACAGTTTGTAGAAGAAGCTCATACGGCTAGAAAAGTCAGGTGTCCCGATACTTTTGGCGGTATCGTGTATGTGAAATGTGCATGCGGGTAAAAAATAAAAAAAAAAAAGAATGTAAGCGATCGTTACCATCTGCGACGTTTTTGTCAGTCCTCTGGTTCTCAGATGCTTTAACCTGGGAGGAGATAAACAAGAAAATACAAGTAAACAACAACAACAACAACAAATAATAATAATATTAATAATAATAATAATAATAATAATAATAAAGATCTGATAAATTAATGATGAAAAAGGTTGTGAGTGCAAATGTACACTCAAGTCATTAAAGAGTTAAAGATCGTTCGCATCCAAAATGTTTGCTGAGAGAGCTTCAAGCTGGAAGAACAGAAGGAGAGAAGGAGAGAAAAGATGGAGAGTTGGAGCTAAAGGGAGAGTTGGAGTTGGAGAAATGTAGTGAGTTGAAGTTGGAGGGAGATTGAGAGATGGAGTTAGAGTTGGATGGGAGTGTTGGAGTTGGATGGGGGTGTTGGAGTTGGATGGGGGTGTTGGAGTTGGATGGGGGTGTTGGAGTTGGAGTTGAAGGGGGGTGTTGGAGTTGGATGAGGATGTTGGAGAATGGAGTTGAAGGGGGGAGATGGAGGGGATGTTGGTGTTGGAAGGGGGAGTTGGAGTTGGATGGGGTGTTGAAGTTAAAAGGGGAGTTGGAGAGGGTGTTGGAGTTGGAATGGGGAGTTGAATTTGGATGGGGGAGTTGGAGTTGAAGGGGGAGTTGGAGAGGGTGTTGGAGTTGGATCGGGTTGTTGGAGTTGGAGAGGGAGTTGGAGTTGAAGGGGGAGTTGGAGAGGGTGTTGGAGTTGGAGAGGGTTTTGGAGTTGGAGAGGGAGTTGGAGTTGGAGAGGGAGTTGGAGTTGGAGAGGGAGTTGGAAAGGGTGTTGGAGTTGGATCGGGGTGTTGGAGTTGGATCGGGGTGTTGGAGTTGGATCGGGGTGTTGGAGTTGGATCGGGGTGTTGGAGTTGGATCGGGGTGTTGGAGTTTAAG
>JBCEWE010000282.1:1156447-1221447 GCA_039877035.1 Silurus lanzhouensis
AGTCCACCATCACAAAAGATCTGAAATGAAGCCATTAAGATAGCTTAAGAGTATCGCAGGATCCTCTGCTTTGTAAAGACAAACAGATGCTCTTCATGTACTGAAGAAAAAACTGAAGGCAGAACGAACCACAATTGGGCATCTTATTGAATGTCTCGGCTAACAAGAGAGGAACCTCTGTCCTCTAAAGTCCATGAGTTCAAATCCCTGCACTGGCTGCCATGGCTGTGCCCTTGATCAACTCTTAACCCTCAAGTCCATGCTTGTTTAAAGGAATCTCTCCCAATAGGGGGGTTTGCCAAATGGCATAAAAGTGAATGCAGAAGATCAGGTGACCATAACCTGTCGTAGATCATCAGCAGACATCCTGTTCCTTTGAATCTCAAGAAAGCGTTTCAGCCCGCAAATGTTCTGATCAACAGGAGAACTTCTGGGACCACGAATCACTTTCTCTGCATTCTGATGTTTGACTTTAACAGTAGCTTAAGATCTCGTCTCATAAATACTGAGCGATCACAGAGAATGGAAATGACACAAGCCTGAAGTGAAACATCTGGAACTAAATCCATTCTGTTCCTGAATGTCACATGAGCATTCACTGGTCCTGCTTCTACAGATGAAGCAGGTGAGTATCGAGTCCTTACAGAATTAAATAATTTATATATGGAACAGGGTTCTAGGGTTAATGAGATGACCTATTCTTCATGTTCTAAGGGAAAACGCACTGTAAATGTTCCTGCAATATTAATAGGATGAGCTATATGTGTACGCGAGCGTGCCGAGGAGATATTCCTTGAGGCATGGAGGATCTAGGGCTTGGTGCCAAGTGTATGTATGCCACAGCATGTTACAATCCCTGCCTGATTAATTGGTACCGACCACCAGTGAAAGAGCGAGAGGGAAAAGACGAAGCACAGAGCGAGATTTTCAATAGCAGACCTTCCAGCTTTCAGCATGCTGAAATTCAGTCATTAACCTACTGAGGCTAATGACCCAGATGAGCCATATGGTAGCGCTAATCCTCTCTCTTTCTCTCGACGGGAGGCGCAAGGCGACGCAGTGATACGTCTTTCCGCGTTCTCGTACGTCAATGTCAAATTTCCCATAGCTGTCGTTTTGTGTGTTTTTCATCTATGCTAGCTGAGGATGCTTTCGGAGAGCGGGTCGGTCGCTTCCTTCAAACCGTGTCGTTGTTTTTTGGCTAATAAACCTGTCGAGAATGCTCACCTTGACCTTAGCACATGGCCCAATGGAGCACAGAGACGGAATTATTGATATTTTGTTGACGGTTTTAGCATGTCGATTTAAATTTCGTGTCCCGGAAGCATTTTGTGAGTAAATAATGCATGTTACACTATAGACATGGATAGCAACACAATATACTGATATACAGGGATACATGTAACCAACACCAGCACACACACACATCCAATATGTCTTTCTATCTTGGTGAAGGATTTCCGCTAGTTCGCGCTAGCAGCTAAAGAAAGAAAGGGCACATGAACTTTACAGTAGACTGAATTTATTCTCACAGGGTCGTTATAGTACCCCTGAGGTTTAAGGAGCCCCAAGAGTGGCAGCTTGGTGATACCGGGGTTTGAACTCCTGACCTTCTGATCAATAACCCAAAACCTTAACCACTGAGCTTCCACCTCCCAAATGATACACGCTGTATGTGCATGCATGCTCTTGAACATACCTTCTCCAGTACCTTTTTCTTTTTCTTTGTTAGCCTCTTTTGGTGAATCCCCGGTGGCAGTTAAGTCGATCGATGGCCGCCCATCCTTGCTGCTCTCCTCCGTCGGCTGAAACTTCGGAATGGTGTCTTTCAGGTATCCCCATATCTCTTGGACGTACCTTGACCTGGGCCTGCTGACCAAACCAACGGTTACTCACCACTTACTAAAAAGTATATACCCTACAGAACTGCCAGTATCCTGAGCCGCTACATTTACATTTAACAGACATCCGCATCCAGAGCGACTAACAATGATCTCATGTATACACCTGAGCATTTGAAGGTTAGCAGTGGTAGCCTTTAAATCAGATTACGGTTCCTGTTCGCACGCCACTGGTTTCGTATCGATTAATATCCTGCTGAGGGGATTAATGATCCGAAGCTAACCAGCTGAATGAACAGCGAGCGTAACAATCAATGAACAGCAATTAGAGGAAAACATAATGTCTCTGAAATCAATACACTGTACACAATCGCGCCAAATTTATCATCCTGCACCTTTCGGGACTAAAGACAAATAAAGAACCAACTGGACCTTTATTTTTAACCTTCTAACTTTTAGTCTGAAGTACCCTGCAGTTTGATTTATAAAGCCTCTAGTCAGTTTTGCTTGAAAAATGGCGTACGCAGTTCTAGCTACAACATACAGGAGGATCCCACACCCTGTTAAAGAAAATCACAGTCATAATCACCTGGCCATGGACACAACATGTGTCATGTGACCAGAGAGAATGTTTTTACACTTCATGTGAATATACACACTTTCATTCTTAGACAAGGTTCTGAGGCAGAGGAAATATTATTGGTTGGTTGATTGAGTTGTTTGGGGAACTGATTGGGTAAGTGGTTGATTGGAAAGGTTGAATTGGTACTTTGATGAGATGTGTGTTAATCTGATTGGGTAAATGGTGGATTGGGGGGATGATGAGTTTTTTTGGTTGGTTTATTGGATATTTTGATGAAATGTTTGTCAATCTTGTCAATGGTTGATTGGCTTTGATGTGTTGTTTGGTTGGTTCAGTGAACTGATTGGTTGATAGTGTGATTTGATTGGTTGGTTAGCTAATTGGACGAATAGTTAGGAGGGATGATGAGATGTTTGTTGATCTGATTAGGTGAAAGTTTATTGGGTAGTTCGATGAGTTTGATTGGTTTGGTGAGTGACTAGTTGTTTGGTTGGTCTGGTTAGAAGATTGGGTAATTGGTTGGTTACAGAGGTTGATCAGATGTTTGGTTGGTTCAGTGAACTGATTGGTTGACTGGATTGTTTGATAAGATGTTTGTTGATCTGATTGGGTGATTGGTTAATTGGGTGGTTTGATGAGTGCAATTCAATTCAATTCATTTTTATTTGTATTGCACTTTTAACAATGAACATTGTCTCAAAGCAGCTTTACACAGATAATGTGGTGATTAAAAGCAAAGTTGTTTGGAAGGTTCAGTGAACTGTTTGGTTGATTGATTGGAAGGTATAAAGTGTTGTTTAGGTTGAATATGTGGTTGGATTGTTGGTTAATTTAATGTAATTACACATGATGAACATAGCTAAAAACAAAGGATGACAAATTAACAGAATAATCCAAGTTGTAGGAGGGTCTTACTTAATCGGGAGAAACTCCGGGATCCATCCAGTCAGACAGTGGATGACGCTGAACTCTTCTATCTCTCTGCTGGTATCCTGCACCATCCTAAAAAGATTCGCAACAGCAAATGACAAAGCTAAAAAAAACATTACTCATCGTTTAAGGCTGATACGACTGCGGGCAGTTTCTCTATACGTCCTACTGGTGTTTGTATTAAGACTAAATCTACTTGTGGGCTAATCTAATGAGCTAGACGAAGAACTGAACCCGGTGGAACTGAATCGAAGCGTTCGACTTCGTTATGTGGCAGTTTAAAGTAACTGGATGTGTGTGCATGTGTGTGGCCTGTTGCTCCTCTGTTCTCTTTCTTGTTCTTGAAGAATCCAGATGGCTGATGCCCTAATTGCGCCTCACGGGATGCTGCGTTCGAGCAGGCCAGCAGCTATTAATTAAGTGCACCATTTCACAGTTTTCTCTTCTTGTCGATTCAACTTGAGGCATTAAAGTGACAAGGATGTGGCAGAGCACCGTCTCGACCTTATCTCACCACGCAGGTGAACTTACGATATATCTGTCTTTTTTTTTCGATACCATGATGTTTTTCAGGGTGACAAAAGCACTCATCATAACGATAATGATAACGCATATGTACTTACTCCGTACTGGCCAGCTTCAGTATTCCCTTAGTCAGCAGCATAGGCCAGAGTTCTGATTGGTTGGCACTCGCTGGAAGTAGCAGATTGTTTTTTTCGTCAAACGGCAACCAATCATCAACTGTGATCTTCCTCCAGCAGCCCTGAGACAGAAATAGGAGCAAATCAGAAACACACTTTTAATGTACTAATGTATATCCGATAACACCGGGGTGATATCTCAGCGGGTTCCTGTGAAGACTCGCAAATGAAATGTTACTGTAACTGCTTTAGCTGCACTCGAGACTGAATATTCTCTCGATTCAGCTTTACAGGAGAGAAGCCACGTGTGTCAAGAGATTAATTTTTCCAGATTTGTTTTTATTTATATTTGGATACCCATTGTCCATTAGTGTAGGGGTTCAGTCCTTGACTGAAGTGTACTTGATTTTAATAGAGAGAGAGCGAGAGAAAGAGAGAGAGAGAGAGGGAGAGAGAGAGAGAGAGAGAGAGAGAGAGAGAGAGAGAGAGAGAGAGAGACTGCTCTTAAATGATTAATATTAATATTATCATTATCATCATAGTAGTGTTAGTAGAATATGAATTAATTATTTCATTAATTAAATCTTTTGAGCTACTGATAATTAAATTCATTATAATAATAACATTATTAATAATAATAATAATAATAATAATAATAATAATAATAATACTATGTGGTTAATATTTTGTTGAAATTTTAATTTAATTTTAATATTTTTTTATTTATTAAAAGTATATATTTTTAATTCTTCTTCTTCTTCTTCTTCTTTCGGCTGCTCCCATTAGGGGGCGCCACAGCGGATCATCCGTCTCCATACCACCCTGTCCTCTACATCTGCCTCTTTTACACCAACTACCTGCATGTCTTCCCTCACCACATCCATGAACCTCCTTCTTGGCCTTCCTCTTTTCCTCCTACCTGGTGGCTCCATCCTCAGCATTCTTCTACCAATATAATTTATGTCCCTCCTCTGCACATGTCCAAACCATCTCAATCTCACCTCCCTCACCTTGTCTCCAAAACATCCTACATGCGCTGTCCCTCTAATAAACTCATTTCTAATCTTGTCCATCGTCGTCACTCCCAACGAACATCTCAACATCTTCAGCTCTGCTACCTCCAGCTCCACCTCCTGTCTTTTACTCAATGCCACTGTCTCTAATCCATACAACATCGCAGGTCTCACCACAGTCCTATAAACTTTCCCTTTCAATTTTGCAGATACTCTTCTATCACAAATCACTCCTGTCACTCTTCCCCACCCTGCCTGCACTCTTTTCTTCACTTCTCTAAGAAAAGAGTACAGGCAGGGTGGAGTGGGTGGAGAAGAGTGACAGGAGTGATTTTTTTTAGAGGATATATTTTTTAATTATGATTGTTATTATTATTATTAATGAGTAATAGCAATACTCATTTATTTATTCATTTATTTATCACTACGGCTACTTCTAATAATAATAATCATAATGTTGTTCGTGTTCAATATACAGTATTGTTAAAATTGTTTATTCTCACACTAATAATAATGCAAATAAATGATTTGGGTTATTATTATTATTATATAATTTGTAATAATAATAGTAATATATAAACACACCTTTTTCTTCATTCGTTCATTCATTCATATTTATTCATATTCACTACTACTAAATATTATAATGTTTAATATATTGTTCAAATGTATATTATTATTATTATTATTATTATTATTATTATTATTATTATTATTACTACTAATTCGTTAGTAGCAATAAAGGGAATACTAATTGATTCATTCATTACTACTAATAATATTGTTCAATATGTAAAATTAATTATGATTAATATATATAATTAATAATCATATTTTTTATATATATAAATAATAAAATAACTAATATAATTCAAATGAATTGTTTATGTTTTTTTATAATGGATGTTATTTTATTATTAAGAAATATATAAAATAGTTGGTGCAAACTGAAGCTGCAGCACTTAAGGAGGCACATTTAAATACCCATCACACACACACACACACACACACACACACACACACACACACACACACACACACACACACACACACACGCTCAGTTGACAGATAAGCCTGGTGTTCTCACTTAATCACTGCCTGCAGGACATCTTCTGGCATCCTAAAGAGGAAGAAGAAAGCAGACGTACGTGGCTGTAGGTGTGGAGAGTTTCACCTCTTACTCACGCTTTACCGCCTGATCACTAGTGTCGATATCACGCAGGGGTCAGCGTGAGCTTTTCTCTAACGCTGCAGCACAGAGCTGATAAACAGCTAATAGATTACGCTGTGGAGTCGCTCGTACGAGTCTGAGCGAATTCAAAACTCTGGATCTAGATGATGAACCACGTTGGAGTTTTAAAGACAAAATTCAACATACAAAGTGGCTCCACTGACCACCCATTGTTGGACATCCCATAATAATAAAGCTTCTCTATTTTTTCTGGGAAGGCTTTCTAATAGATTTTAGGGTGTGTTCGTTCATCATCTACAAGAGTGTTAGTGAGATGTTGGAGGAGATCACAAGGCTACAGTTCATTCCAAAGTTGAGAAGGTCAGGGCTTTATACAGGTGTAGTTCTTCTCCAAACTTTTCCAACACATCTTGTCTTCCTGGAGATTGCTTTGTGCACAGGAGCACCATCGTGATACAGTGTTTGAGTCTCTAAGTTCCAAGGGAAATACAATTTCAGATGTTCTATTTTGAGGGTTTGAACCATTGGTGGGATAAACAGGGGTGCACAAACTTTTGGCCTTATAGTGTGTGTGTATATCCCTCGTATATACATATTTATATTTGAAGGACTTGAGATTATTTATAAAATCCAGCACTGAAAAACAACCCTGCGGTCTAATTTTCCAATGATAGCACCAATGGCTCCATGAGCTTCATGAGAACTTACCATCCAGTAGAGACGAACCACGTATTTCCCATAGGCGTTGAAGAGAGGAATGTGGCCCTTCACCGCTTTGCAGAGGGAATAGATGTGCTCCCAGGGTCTCCAGGGGCTTGCGGTGGCCTCCTCAGATGTAGAGTTGCCCTCACTTGGTTGTCTGCTGCACACTTCCCATACAATGTAGATCTCGCTGATGATCCGGCGCATGAGCTGAGGGTTGAGATGAACACCAGTAAAACATACGTGCGTTACACAAACTTTTGTCCACTTTTGGTACAAATCTGTTTATTAATACCTACTTCGCTGGACATTAGGTGCTCATTGGCTGACATGAGATCACATGACTCATTTTGGACGACTGCCGGCGTCTGGAATAAAATAACATGTTAAAATGTATTATTTCTGACTATATACTAGTAATGAAGCTGTTGGAGTTATCTCCTGGTGCTGTTTCTACTTCTAGTTCTCATTTTCTTCTACAATTCATCTCCAAATTCATCTTAAGCCGTCGATGAAAATCATTGTATTCGCAAAACACTAGCGGAAATCCTTCATGGAGCTCTGGAAGGTCATTGGGAAATGTTTGCAATCGACGTCTCACTCTGGATGGACCTGGAACCGGATGTTCCTCTGGTTCCAGGTGTTAATAAGCAGCGCATTCGTTCAGATTCAACCGACTACCAAACAAAGAATCAAAACCCATTTAATTACCCAAGTAAAGTTGTAGCTGGTAGTTTCAGCTGATCTTTCGTGATGTTTATAAGCTGTGTCGGATTGTTGTTCTTGGTCAAACCCCTAAACAGACACAATACTTGAGTGGCAGGCCGTGTATTTCACCCTGAGGCCTCCTGTGATGTTCTACCTGAATCAATCCACCTCTTAATCCCATTATTATTACGCCACGTCTCCAGAACCCATCAGTATTATAGAGAAGTGCAGTAGATCAGAGCTGCATCACACTCAGGATCTCCTACAGTCAGAATGAACCTGAAAAACAGCTGTGAAATCTACACCAATATACGTGAGCTTCTGCCACAGATGCGGGATGCGAGCTCTGACTAGCGCATCCGATCGAAGGACGTGAAAATGCAAAGGTTATTGGACGCCTGCTGGATGGCCCCAGTATTAGCAACTCGCAATCTGATTGGGTAAAGCAACAGCTTCAAGCAACATGTACTTTAATCCAACCGCCGCACTCGGAGCTGATTTCTGAAGGTCTTGCAGAAGATAACTTTGACCCCGGCAACATGTGATAGCTGAAATCTGATTGGATCGAACTCCAACGTATACAGACACTCCTTGAAGCAACACATTAAAAATGTTGATAGAGTTTTGGTCAGAAGAAAAGGTCGTGCTGGCCCTGATGGCGCTCCACTGCGACATTCCTGGATTCTGGATTTCTGGGTTCTACCTTCTCCATTCAGAGCGTTTGGGTTCGGAACCTGGAACAACAATGCGTAAATATATAGAGTAGTTTAACAGTGTTTGTGGAACGATCTTACCTTCTGAACGATGTGCTCCATGGGCCGTTTCCAGGTGTGAACGTTCAAAGATGCAGGGATTTCCACCTTCCCTTCGGGGTCCTCGAAGTATTGCTGAGAACATCGTGAGAGAAACAAATCAATTATTAAATGGAAAATGCTCTTGAAGATTAAGGTTCTTATGAACCGCCTCACTTTGTTCGGCTCATGCTAACAACCACGCTATATAAAATCCATGAAAATGCCACATATTTGTCAACGCCCTCATTCCATTCAGCCCAGAACTTTAGAAGGTTAGAAGACAATGCAACCGAGTTACTTGTCCAATCATTGGCAAAAGAACGTCCAGACCAAGAGACCCATGTTTTGAAAAAGTTGATGGAAATCTTATTTGTGGAACGTGGTTCTGAGTTTGGTTTTGGTTGAATTCAGGCGAAGCAGAGACACGGTTCCTCTAAAGCTCAAGCGAGGAACAAAGAGGAACACCAAAGTAAAGTGAGGAGACCCTAGCACAGACAACTTATGTTGAGGATGATGGAACGTGAACAGTTTGGAGAGTCCATTCGTTGTCAAATGTGGTTTTCTCCAGCAGACCCAAACTAAAAACACCATCAGTGCCATTCGACACAATGAGTCCAGATGTGTCCACCTGTTTCTTAAGTTCTTTGAGACCATGCATGGAACCCATTGTTACTCTCACAACCCTGGTACCTTCCAGACCTCGAACTAGGTGTGACCAATGGTCGATTGATTCTGAACTCTACAGATACATATAGTAACATCACCTACTGTCCATCTCAAAAAACTGGTCCACTGGGGACACACAGAACATCATCATAGAGTAGCAGGACACAAATAAGATCTACAGTGCATCCCCACGTTCCTCTCCTGGATTTCACAAGGTCAGCGTCACCTCTCCTAGTGATGCGAGCAAGGTGATTATCTCCGAACACCTGCTCAGATGGAACCCCATCACCACGTGGCAGGTGGTATCCAGGTGTTAAACACCACCTCTGGTGCTGAGAAGGCGTTAACTAGGAGCTAATTATGGATGTGTATATATAATAATTAGTGTAATAACCCCCAGGCCTCCTCACTTCTTCAGCTACATCGGTCCCCGATTTTACTAACTCCTTTGTGGCTGGATGAGATCTTACAAATCTCCACAAAATCTAGAAGAACATCTTCCCAGAAGAAGATCATTGGAAGAGCAAATGGAGACTAGCCTAAAGTTTGCAAACACCTGGTCATGAGTACGGTTTGTGCTTTTTTTGAGTATCACATTCCACATTTGGACCAAATTTGCTATTAGAATTTCCTCCACTCTTCTTTGGAAGATGTTCCTCAAGATTTCTCACATTTGGGCGCATCCAGACACCGAGCAATGTGTTAGTAAAGTCAGGTAGTGACGTAGGTGAGGTGACGGGGTGCAGTCAGCGTTCACATTTATCACAAAAGTGTTTAGTAATGGTGGAGCTCTATAGAAGGAGATCTTCCACTCCAAGCCATGCAAAGCAGATCTTCATGGAGCTGGCTTTGTGCACAGGGGCAGGGTCATGCTGGAACAGGTTTGGGTCTCCTAGTTCAAGTGAAGGGAAAATTTCATGCTACCACATCCGAAGACGTCCTACACAAATGTGTGCCTTCGGTTTTTGCGAGAACATTTTGGAGAACCACCACATGTGGCTGGAAGAATCAGGTGTCCACATACTTTTGCCCAAATAGTGTAAATGTTTATTCATTGTTTTTTATTTTGACACTCACATTTACAGGACTCTTCCTCGCTTTGGCATCTTTCGCTCCTTTGGCTGCGTCCCATTTCTCTGCGCTGACTTCTGCTTCGTTCCACTCGGGCCAGATGTTCTCACAGCTCCTCCAGGCCTCGCCCGAGGAACTCCCAGAAACACCAGAGACACGTGACGAGGAGAACCTGCAGCCAGAGTTACAATCCTATTCATTAGAACAACGTGGTGAGCAGAAAGAAAGAAAAAAAAACCTCTGAGAACATGCAAAAAGCTTAACATGGAGGACCAGGAGACCAGAAAACCAGGTTCTTCTCCTGTCAAACCTTTGAAGGTTAAGATGCTTTTCTGCTCAGCACCGTTTTAAAAGAGTTCGTGATGGTCAGCTCAATCTAGATTTCTCTCTCTTTCTTTCATACACATACACATGCTATGAGTGCAACCAAAGAGCTTCAAGATCTTCATGAGCAGCGAGAACGCCGTTTTAACTCGGAAGTAACGACAGGAACATTCATTCTTTAGCGATAATGAGGAAATCTCTTACTCTTTAGTAGGTGACTGGTCTTTGGAGGACAAGTCACGGCTGGATGAACCATCTCGTTTCTTCAGCGTCGGTTTCGACATTTGGGTCGTTTTTTTCCCGTAAAAGGAAAAGTGAAGTTGGAGCGCAGATCGAGAAAGTCGCGGTTGTTTGGCTGCGTTGCCTGGCAACGACGTCACATGGGACCGAGGCTTCTCCGTTTAATACGTCGCTGTGAGTGAGAGAGAGAGAGAGAGAGAGAGAGAGAGAGAGAGGAGAGAGAGATGGAGGGAGTGTGTGTGTGTGTGTGTGTGTGTGTGTGTGTGTGTGTGTGTTGAGAGAGAGAGAGAGAGAGAGAGAGAGAAAGTGAGAGTAAGAGTAAGAGAGAGAAAGTGAGAGAGTGAGAGAAAGAGAAGTAAGAGTGAGTGAGAGAGAGAGAGAGAGAGAGAGAGAGAGGGAGAGAGAGATGGAGGTAGTGTGTGTGATGGAGTGAGAGAGAGATGGAGGGAGTGAGAGAGAAAGAGAGAGAGAGTGTGTGTGATGGAGTGAGAGAGTGAGAGAGAGAAAGAGAGAGAAGTGAGAGTGAGTGAGAGAGAGAGATGGAGGGAGTGAGCGAGCGAGCGAGCGAGAGAGAGAGAGAGAGAGAGAGAGATGGACGGAGTGTGTGTGATTGAGTGAAAGAGAGAGTGAGTAAGAGAAAGAAAGAGAGAGATGGAGGGAGTGTGTGTGATGGAGTGAGAGAGAGAACATGTGAGAAAGAGACAGAGAGAGAGCGAGAGATGGAGGGAATGTGTGCATGATGGAGTGTGAGAGAGAGAGAGAGAGAAAGAGATAGAGAGAGAGATGGGGTGAGAAAGAAAAAATGTGAGAGAGAGAGAGAGAGAGATAAAGGGAGTGTGTGCATGATGGAGTGAGAGAGAGAGAGAGAGAGAGAGAGAGAGAGAGAGATGGAGAGAGTGTGTGTGTGTGATGGAGTGAGGAGAGAAAATGTGAGAGAGAGAGAGAGAGAGAGAGAGAGATGGAGGGAGTGTGTGTGTGATGGAGAGAGAGAGAGAGAAAGAGAGAGAGAGAGAGAGGGAGAGAGGGATGGAGGGAAACACCTGTAGAAAGCTCATTAGCCAATCACGTGACTGTGACACCTGAGACTTCACAACACGTGAAGCAGCAGTGAAGTTGTGGGTGTCCGAAAAACTTTGGCCAATACGAAATATGCTGATTCATCAATATATTATCAACACCTGTACACCTGAGAAATGCCTCATCAGCCAATCACGTGACACGTCAAATCTCAATACGACCTTCAGAGTGACATCAAAAAATTCAAATAAACCTATCATTTATTAAAACATTAATTTTCTGATTTTTTCTGCTCTTCTGATCATTTGAGATCTGGATGATCTTCTCAGATGATTCTCAACAGCACACTGGTTCTACCTACAGCGTGGTCCCTCACTCACCAGCAAGTACCATGTGGAAAACCCCCAAATTCCTAAACCATTGTTTGGTGTGAACATTAAGTTCTTGGTGAATTTGCAGGAAGACCACACCAAGGTTTCACTTCCGCTTCCACCAGTTCTCAAAGGTTCTTCTACAGCTTGCAGCTGTGACACGCTGTGTTTCATTGTAGCTTTCTTCTGCAATCGATGTTAACTTCATGAACACAGATTTAACAAACCCCTGATGACCAGTTCTCCTCCGTGTTGTGGGTTGCGTCCCAGGAAACGCCCCAGCAGGGAAATCAAAGATGTTGATGGTGATGTTAATCACGGAGCACTGGTTACAGTCTCAACAATCATTTCATGATCTGGGGACCTGCAAGAAGATTACTGTACTGTACTGGAGGCAGGCTGAGGGATGCTGAGAACATCAGCTCTAGATCTTTGTGGTGGAAAAGAACATAATTCCATCATTCAGATATGAAATAATGATCATGGATTCCATCACCATCACCTTGAACAGAAAGCAGGTTTTGAGGTCTTTGGGTCGTAATCAGGTCACACATGGACGTTTTCATCCATAAGAACCTCGTTTTCTCCTCCTTTTCCAACTAATTATAATCTCAACACTTCTGGGAAGATGTTCCACTAGATTCCGTGAAGATTTGTGAGATTTCAGGTACTGCTCTGGTTTACTAAGTGAGAAGGTCTTGCGGTGGTGTTCACATTCATCCCGTAAGGTTTGGAGCTTTATAGGAGGCCACTCGAGATCTTCCACACGTAGGCAACCCATGGACAGCAGATCTTCATAGAGATCTTGAGTGGCCTGCTACGGCTCAAACCTCATGGGATGAAATGGAACAAGCAACCGAGATGTGGATCTGAAATCTCACATCTCCAAGAAATCTAGTGGAACATCATCTCAGTGAAGCTTCTTGAAGAAGTAATTGTGGAACGGGAAGCTAAAAAAAGAAGCACATGGCAATCAGGTGTCCACAAACTTTTGGCAAGATCACGCACCCAATAATATTGCAGATAGGGCCAAGAGTATTCGGACGCCCCACCAACGTATATGGAGGTGGTACCTGATCTTCTCTGGCTTTCTGGTTTCTGCTAGATTTGAGCTGTGGCTGTAGGGAGCATTGTTTGTTCGTATCATCTACAGTGTTGATGAGATCAGGTTCTGGTGTTGGAGGAGGTGAGGAGGCTTCGATTCCACATCATCTCAAAAGTGTTGATGGGGTTGAGAAGGTCAGGGCTTCATACAGGATGCTGAAGCTCTTCTGCCCCAGCCTCAACACCGAGTGTTCATGGAGCTGGCTTTGTGCACAGGAGCATCAGGATGTTGGAACAGCGTTTCGGTCTCTTCATTTCAAGAGGAACTTTTCGCTGAGGAACCACGTATGATTAGATGTTCAGGGGCACATTAGAAACACTGGACCACAAAACCAGAGGGTTTCATCAAAAGCATTTTATTTGAAAAGTTGAATTTTGCTTTTCAAAAAAAAAAACTAAACAAAAAAAGAATCCAGCATTTTTTTTAAAAACAGTTAAGTGAAGTATCACACTTCACACATCTCCACCAATCCTGGAGATACCACTCCTCCCAAACCCTGGCATGAACCTGGTCAGGAAACCGAGCGCATGCGTTCGCTCCAGGAACATTTCGGCTCACGGGCCTCGAACAAACGGGTTCCTGCAAGGTTCCTCGTGATGCTCGGGGTGGATCGTGGACCTTCTCTGAGGGTCATTGGGAAACGAAAAACCAACAGACTCAAGAAACAGAAACAAGATGAAAAAAATAACTGAAGACGAAATTTTTTTTATGTTTGAACATTCGATCGGATTTTCGTCTTTTTTTTTTTTTTAGATACTTTCTTTAAAAAAAAAAATTCTTCTTGATTTTTATTTATTTATTTATATTAGAACACGGAGTTTAGAAAACCTGGAAAAAGAAAAAAAAAAAAACCTCCTCGCGAAGTCGCCGCTACTCTCGAGCTTCTGGGATGACGTTGGTGGAACTTCAGAGGGACCTTCAGACGATGAAGGACGATGCGAGTTAAACGTGTACTTGGTACATCCTCCTATGACACCTGTAGGGTTGTGCTTATTCTATCTAAAAAAGTGAGCAAACGATCGTGACAAACGTCTCGAACGAGCGAGAAAACGAAAGACGCGGGGAGAAAGAGATGAGACGAGACGAGACGAAAAGGTTGCTAGTGTATATACTATACTATATACTGTAGTATGCAAGTCGTCCTGGTTTTGGAATGAGAATGATGATGATGGAAGTTGAAGACGAGGTTCTGGGTCTGAGTCTGTGGCCCTTTGACCCCTCCATGCTTTCGAGGATGGGTCGAGACGCGGCGCTAGCAGCAACCCGGCTTGCTCTCGGCAGGAACGACGTCTTGGTCCAGCTTGATCCGGTCGCCGTTGCTCTCCTCACACGGGGCGCCTTTGTCGTTCAGGAGGATGTGCTCCACCAGGAACCGGGCTGCCTCATCCACGTTGATGTTGTCCTGCAGGAGAAAAAATTCGCGTATCAGATTTTTTTGGTACGTATTTCCAGGAACGTGAGTAGTGCGTGTGCGAGATGCTCAAGGTCTAGACATGATAATTGTCGATTTTCGTAAAACACAAATTCAGCGAAAAAATAAATCCAGGTTTTTGTTTTTTTTTGCAAGAATTTGACAATGATAAAAAAAAAACAAAAAAAACAAAACAATTGTGGCGTGGGCGGCCATTAGGGTCACAAGATCACGAGTATCGATAAATCCCGTCCTCGTGTCAGACCAAAGAGTCGCCTTAAGGGCTGAACCCGATCACCTCAATAAATCCAGGACGGGAGGGGGGATGGGGCGTCTAGGAGACGAGGAGACAAAGTACAGAAAACGAACTGGAGAAAAACAAACTTTCTCGGTCTCGTCTCGTCTCGTCTCAACTCGTTCTCCTGGATTAACGGAGTCTTTTCTGTCTCCGCTCGGCTGCAGGACTGACCAGCGCTGCACCATGTGACCTCTGGTTTCCTTGAAGCATTACCCGAGGATGGATTAGTAAGGAAGTTACCATGGAGACAAGCCCACATCGTCACAATTACCACGGCTTCTACCAGAACACCGTGTCCCAGCCGGCGTGGGCACTTACAACACACACACACACACACACACACACACACACACACACACACACACACGAAGACAAAAACACATACATGCACCAAAAAAAAGGATTTGGACACCCGACTTTTCCGCGTATGTGCTTCTTATTCAAAATGTTCCCACGAAATCGGAGGCACGGGAGCAGGACATTTTCCCTTCGCCTGAACTTGGAGACCCGAACCTGTTCCTGATCTGCGTTCCATGAGGTTGGATGTGTGTGGAAGATCTTGAGCGGCCTCCTATTTTTCACTACACTTCACAAATCTCCTACAAAATCCAGTTCCCAGAAAAAAGTGGAGCTCATTATTAGAGCAAATACACACACACACACACACACACACACACACACACACACACACACACAAAAACAAACACACGGACAGGGACACAAAGACAGGAACACAAACACACACACACACACACACACCAGGTGCTAGAGCTTCCTACTAGACATCAGTGTGTCTGAATTCCTAATGGATAGATTTAGCTCAGAAGCATGTGCTCATGCAGACTGGGTGATGAGACACCTTCTGTCCAACAGCTCCAATCACTCACAGCCAATGTATGCCTGCAAACACACACACACACACACACACACACACACACACACACACACACACACACACACACACAAGCACTAACCAGTCACATGCTCACTAAGCCATGCGAGGTCAAGTGAAATCATGTGAAGCACCACAAGCACACTAAGACTTTTTGTCCTGATCTGTGAAGAACACGTCAAACATGTGAGTTTGGTTAGATGTTCTCAGACGGTTCAGTGTGTACGAGGAATCAGGTGAGCAACAGATCGATCACCATCACACACACGCAATGTTCTTCACAATGACATCTACATTTGCCAAAACCAGGAGCTCCATTGGAAAAAAAAAAAAAAATCCCACTCTGATAAGACGCTAGTGCAAGTTACCTTCGCTGACGTCTCGAACCAACCCAGGAAGCCGGCCTCCTTGCAGAAGGTGTCCATGTCCGAGGTGCTGCTCGAGCCGTCCTTCTTCTGGTCGCATTTATTCGCCAGCAGGACGGAGGGGATCGGGCTGCCGTTGCCGAGTTTCACCTTGCTGTCCAAGTCGTGCTTCCATTTCATCACGGCTTCGAACGTGGCGTTCCGGGTCACGTCGTACACCACGAACGCTCCCACTGCCTCCTTATAGTACACTCTGGTCATGTTCCCGAAGCGCTCCTGACCTAAGAGCAAAAAGAAAATTCCAAACATTTGCATGTACACTACACGGACAAAAAACCCTAGAAACATCTGGACCGTGTATTAATTTTGGAACATCGTAAACCACACGGAGTTCTCCTTTTCTCCTGGAATGAGCTCCACTAGATGTTGTGGAGATTTGTGAGATTTCATTCAGCCAGATGAAGTTGTAGGTGAGGAAGTGAGTAGGTCTGGTGTGGAGTTTCAGCTCTATAGCACATCTTCATGGAGCTGGATTGGTGCACGATTCCGGTATCAACCGTTCTTGGTTTCAAACACACCCTGTTTTTGCCTGGAGACTCCTAATGCAGCATGATTAATAGTGATGGGGTTGATGACCATCACTGAGGTCATGTGACCCATAACTACCAATAATCTTGATGAGATAACTAACAACATAGACCTTATCCTCACTAGCACAATAGACACCGTTGCCCCCATCCGGTTAAAAAAGGTTAGAGAACAAGCACCTGCACCTTGGTATAATAGTCATACGCATGCCCTCAAGAGAACAGCACGTAATCTGGAGAGAAAATGGAGGAAAACTAAATTGGAGGTATTTAGAATCGCGTATAAAGACAGTATGCTCAGCTACAGACAGGCGCTAAAAGCTGCTAGAGCTGAACACCTGAGCAAACTTATAGAAAACAACAAAAACAATCCCAGGTTCCTTTTCAGTACAGTAGCTAAACTAACTACAAATCAGGGCTCTGAAAATTGTGTTCCATCACAGTTTAGTAGTGACGACTTTATGATTTTCTTCACTGAAAAAATAGATAACATTAGAAAAACAATTGTGGCAGTTCAACCTCTGACACCATCTCCTGAGACAGTGTTACCTTCAACTCCACAACTCCACTGTTTTACATGTATAGGACAGGAAGAGCTGTATAATGTTATTGCCAAAGCTAAATCGACAACATGTCAGTTAGATCCAATTCCTACTAAATTACTGAAGGAAGTGTTATATACAACTGGTGAACCTCTTCTAAATATTATTAACTCCTCACTATCTTTAGGTCACGTCCCTAAATCCCTCAAGTTAGCAGTTATTAAGCCCCTCATTAAAAAACCTAATCTGGATCCAAACACGTTATCAAATTACAGACCCATTTCAAATCTCCCATTTATGTCTAAGATTTTAGAAAAGATTGTCGCTGCCCAGTTATGTTCCTACCTGCAAGAGAACAATATCTTTGAAGAATTTCAGTCAGGTTTTAGGCCCCATCATAGCACAGAAACTGCTCTAGTTAAAATAACTAATGACCTGTTTTTAGCTTCAGACCAAGGCTTCATTTCGCTGTTGGTTTTACTTGATCTTAGTGCTGCATTCGACACTATAGACCATGATCTCCTCCTAGATCGATTACAAAATTACATCGGCATTCAGGGACAGGCATTAAGCTGGTTTAAATCCTACCTGTCCGATCGTTACCATTTCGTAGATTTAAATGGAGAGCTATCCAGGCTAATGCAAGTAAATTATGGCGTGCCGCAAGGTTCAGTTCTAGGACCCCTGCTGTTCACAATATACATGCTTCCGTTAGGAAATATTATTAGAAGGCATGGAATTAGCTTCCATTGTTATGCTGATGATACTCGGCTATATATTTCATCTAAACCAGGCGATACAGCTCAATTAAGTCGGATAACTGAGTGTGTTAAGGAAATAAGAGATTGGATGACCCATAACTTTCTACTTTTAAATTCCGATAAGACTGAGATTTTGCTCATCGGACCAAAAACTAGTATACAGAAGCTCCAGCATCTCAACCTGCATTTAGACGGATGTTCTGTAACCACTAATTCAACAGTAAAAGACCTGGGTGTTATTTTAGACAGCGACTTGTCTTTCAAAAATCATATCAATCAAGTTACTAAAACAGCCTTCTTTCACCTTAGAAATATTTCTAAGCTAAGAAATATGTTGTCTATATCCGATGCAGAAAGCTCGTCCATGCGTTCATGACCTCCAGAATAGACTACTGTAATGCGTTACTAGGTGGATGTCCTGCATCATTAATAAACAAGCTTCAGTTAGTTCAGAATGCAGCAGCCAGAGTTCTTACAAGGTCAAGAAAATATGATCACATAACCCCGATCTTATCGTCCCTACATTGGCTTCCTGTTAAGTTTCGAATAGACTACAAACTATTACTTCTCACTTATAAAGCACTAAATGGTTTGGCTCCCATATATCTATCCAGTCTTTTAACTCGCTACAATCCGCCACGCTCCCTGAGATCTCAAAACTCTGGGCTTCTAGTAGTTCCTAGAATAGCAAAGTCCACTAAAGGTGGTAGAGCTTTTTCACATTTAGCTCCTAAACTCTGGAATAGTCTTCCTGACGGTGTTCGGGGCTCAGACACACTCACCCAGTTTAAGTGTAGATTAAAAACATATCTTTTTAGCAAAGCCTACACATAACACACATCACATCATAACCTTGTGCTCCAGAACATCTGATCACATGCACATTATCAACTTGTGCTGTTAATATCATGAACAGCAGCTACGCTAATTGCTCTCCACTGCTTCTCTTTCTCTCCCCATCCCGAGACACCCTGAGGTTTGGCCAGCTCCAGTCACCTCCCACCTCGTGATGATTACGGACCTTTGAAGAAGTAGATGCCGAACTCACAAACATCCCGAACCATCTAGAGACGTACCAGTGCCATTTGGATCCCGCTACATGTGTGGAGTTTGGCATTGGACCTCCTGGAGTGTTAAAGGCTCTGGCATGGAGAAGCTGATGCTGGATCTGTGGTGATCACAAATGCTGAGCTCATAAAACTCGGAGCTACTAACCATATAGACTGTATAAGACTGTAGAAAGAACATCACTTATAAACTTATACTCCAGTGCTCATGTTAGCTCTCACTCTCCAGTGTTCTGTATCGTTGAAAGATTTATGATCAAACTCTTGATGTCACCCAAAATGAGGATGGGTTTCCCTTTTGAGTCTGGTTCCTCTCAAGGTTTCTTCCTCATAACATCTAAGGGAGTTTTTCCTTGCCACAGTCGCCACAGCTTGCTCATCAGGGACAAATTCACACCATTCACCTTCACTGTTGATTTGTGTAAAGCTGCTTTGAGACAATGTCTGTTGTGAAAAGCGCTATACAAATAAACTTGACTTGACTTGACTTGACATGTGTAAACCCCCCCTCCCCCCTGAGGGACCATGCTTTCTAATGCTGCAGTGTCAAATGCTTTTCTCCTCGCTACCATTACATGAACATGCCTCGAGCTAGATCTTCTACCCTGCTCGTTTCGTGAGATCTCTCAGGTTTATACATTAGGGATGTTCTGTCTCCAGGAAGTTACAGCTCTACCTCTGCCATGTTAATCTGTATTCTATGTGACTCTCAGGTACGGACTGTTGCGGTACGTCGTGTTCACGTAGCAGCAGCCGTGCCGAGAGAACGCGCTCGAGAAACGAGGAGAAATCCATCGACATGGAAAACATTGCTCACAAACTATTGGTCGCTTCGTACGGTATTTAACTCAATTTGACCATTTAATCAATTTCATTTGTGCCAAATTTCTATTTAATCAATATAATGAAAAGTGTATGGCATTCATTTGATTTATTCCATTTTGTTTTCATAGATTTTTTTTAAATATTATTCTATAAATAATTTTATTTTTAGAATTTATTATAAAAAAAAATAAATAAAAAAAAACCACAAGCGATTTTATGTTCTGCGTTTCTTCCTCCTTTTTTCTGCCTGAAGTCTGTCAAGACATTTCTTTGTAGAAGTTCGCGTTTTTTGCGGTCGGATGAATGAAGCTCTCCATCTAAACTCCGTCTTAACTTACACAGAACAGTGTGCAGAACTGTACGCCCCCCATTAACACCGTTAATCAAGCAAGTAATTGCCACTTTGCTTTGAGAACTTAAAAGTGTATTTTATTTATTTATTTATTTTAAACTCACTCTCTTTCTCTCTCTTTGTCTCCATCTCTCTCTCTCTATCTCTCCCTCATTCTCCTGATCTAATGATTATAATGACCCTGACTAAAAAGACTGTAATCGAGACTTCCAGTGAAGATGTGCGAGTTGGAGCCTGAGTGAAACCAGGGCTTTTGTCCTCCCACTGTAACCCAGAATAGCTCTACTCCTCTTGGGCTGCCTGAGAAAGAGATGCGCATGATTACAACCCTGGAGCTCCGGAGAAATCCAGATCCTTGTTCTAGCCCTCGATTGATTTCACAGCCACAAGAATGTCTGTACCTTAATGGGGAATGAGGAACAGGAACCGGAGCGATTTTGCAAGGTTTCAGTACCAAATCTCGCCTGGTGGAAGGAAAGTGGTTAAAAGGTGGACCTTCTGACCAGAAGGTTAAGAGTTCAAATCCCAGTACCGACACGCTGCCGTCACAACAATGCATTTTTATTTTTTGATTAACGCTATAACCTGCAGCAAAGTGAACAAAACGCTTGCGTAATTCATCGGACGTTCAGGGCTGCTTCCTGGAGCTCGGTTTTAAAAAGACGACCGATCGTCCATAGTACACACACGTTGTGGAAACTCAGGATGACTTTAATTCATGAGCCAGAACACAAACGAGTGTGTGTTACACTGACGTTCATGGGAATCCATGATCTTTGAGGGCGAGTTTGTAATGAATATTAACTTGTAATTAATATCAAGTGATATCAGGACCATGAACAGCTCCGCATTTGAGCACCGACTACTGAACAGAGCGCTTTCTCACGTGAAGTCTGTTCGGGTTCGGATTAAACCATCAAAGCCTCCTGATTGCAGTCGTAAATATCGACGGGACACTTGGGACCCGCGGACGTTCGCTTCGACCCATTGAACCTTCGCGGCAATCGCATTTGGATAAAAAGATGTTCATTTTTGTGCCGGAGTGATGAATGAGAACCAATTCATGTTTCGTGAAAGACATTTCTCTGAGATTTTTTTATGCTAGGTTGGGTAAAATGATCATCTCCTTGAGGGATGCGCCCTGCGCAGACATCTCGCCTCGTTCCATCTTCGTCCGGCTTTCATTACTGGTGTGAGTGAGATGAGGGACGTTGGGGAGATGGTCAGTGTCTGAAATGCGACGCTGTTTATCCGCATACCAAGGGGGATGCGGGGGATGGAGAGGGTGGTGGTGGTGGTGGGCTTGGTACTTGCAGCTGGCTTGTCTGGCTTGGCCTGTTTCTATGACAACACACCCACGAGATCATAACCACGATTAGGGCCGTGCAAAGAAAAACTTGTGGTTGCCATGGCTATGGGCGAAAGACTTTCCCTTGTTCTTTGGCTTTCGTTCTCGTTTTTTTTCTTTCGCTTCTTCATCCTCGTCTTCCCCCCCCTCCATGTTCTTCATGTTGGCATTCCTGAAAATTACTTCAATCAAGGAGAAATTGAAGCATTTGCTAATTTCTTCTCCCCCTTTTCTAATAACGTGTGCCATCAGCATCCACTCTCCTGACTCTTTATAGCTTTATTGAAGAAGGTATGGACGAGCCGCGAATCCCGATTGATCCCCGAACCCATGGGAGACACAAAAGACCTCTCACCTCACTCTGACTCGCTATTAAGCGTGGCAACGGGGGCCAGGCTATCGATCCGGGAGCGTTTATCGAGATCAGCCCGGGAAATATGGGAATCCGATACGCACTCCGGAAGCAAACCGACAAAAACAAAGCTTTAAATATTACGAACAGCAGCTACGTCAATTCCTCCGCAACGCATCTTTTCCCTATTCATCCCGAGGAATCGGGAAATTTGCGCCAGATCCAGTCGTGACCCACCTCGGACACTGAGGAACCTCTTAATCAACACTCCACTTGATGTGCTATATCAACACTCGTTACAATGTTTGTAACGTTTTAATGGTTTGTAATCACACACTTGTCGTCACCCGGATGAGGAAGGGTTCGAGTCTGGTTCCTCACAAGGACCATCTAAGAGAGGTTTCCCTTGTTACAGTCACCCCGGGTTTCCTCATCAGGGATAAATACACATAATTTACTGAAATGTTTTGTTCTATAACTCTTACATTCTGTAAAACAAGTTTGTCCCTAACGAGCGAGGAAAAACGGGGGTGAAGAAAAAAACTCCCCGAGATGGAATAAGGCCGAAACTTTCAGAGGAACCAGACTTGAGAACCTCATCCTCATCTGGGTGGCACCAAAAGTCCATTTATTACCGTCAAACATTGTTGCAGACTGTTGCCATTAAGAGTCCAAATCCATCGTCAAAGCTCCAGTGCTGCTCGGTAATTTCATGGATCCCCAAACCGTCCCCAGGAGAGCGACTGGAAGACTGGTCATAGCGACCTAACGAGATGTAGGGGGCGCCATTGTTACAACTTTTTAGGAGGATCTTTTCTTCTTCTCCTTTATTTGATTTGACGCTAGAAGCGAACGATGAGGCATCGCATGCAGATGATGCAAGGGTTTTGCAATACAAGTTACCATAGTAGCTCCCTGTGTGTGTGTGTGTGTGTGTGTGTGTGTGTGTGTGTGTGTGTGTGTGTTGCTGTTTGAGCAGCAATTTGCACCTTTGGTTGCTGCCATGCTTTTGCTTTCAAACTAATTCCTTCACAGTTTATTCCCTCGATCTGGATTGAGCTGGAAAACGTCTACGCGGAAACGTCCCTTTCTGTCTGCGTCCAAACGTGAGGCCTTTCCCGCCCTTTTCCATCAAGCGCACCCGGAGATGTGCTATCAGATTGGATGGACCTGGAACCGAAAGTTTCTTGTGGTTCCAGGTGTTTATTAGCAATCAAAAGGTCCAGCCAATCAGAATCCGGCATTCAGGAAATGAATAATTGAATCTGATGATGTTGGAGGTGGAAGTTTTTGTGTGTAAAGCAAATTTGTGAAGGTTTTGCCTGGTTTGTGTGGAGACTCAGTGAGGAGCTTAACGTCTGTCAGGTCAGTCGGGGGCTTTTAAACTGCTGTATTCAAATCTGACCCAGAATTTTTATGCTTTTTTTTTTTTTTACAATAAAGGAATAAATAAACGAAGCTCTAACGCGATTGTTTTGGAAGCCTGTTTAGACGAGGGGAAAAAAACAAAAAACACATGGAGCAGCTGCTCGACTCCAGGCGGAAATCCAGAAAGAAAGGAGACGGGAAGCTCTTTTCTTGCGTGTCAGCCGCCCTGGGCGTTTACCTGAGGGGTAAAAGGAGTAAATTTAGCCTCGCAATTAAGAGCAATTAACTGCCGAGAGACCTGCAGAGCTTTTAGTATAGAGAGAGCGAGAGAGGGAGAGAGAGAGTGGGGGGGGAGAGGGAAAGAGAGAGATAGAGAGAGAGAGAGAGAGGGAGAGAGAGAGAGAGAGAGAGAGGGAAAGAGAGAGGGGGAGAGAGAGAGGGAGACAGAGAGAGAGAGAGAGAGAGAGAGAGAGAGAGGAGAGAGAGAGAGAGAGAGAGAGAGAGAGAGAGAGAGAGAGAGAGGGAGCGGATAATAAAACGAAAACCGTTTGGGCGCAAGTGTGTGTGTGTGTGTGTGTGTGTGTGTGTGTGGTGTGTGTGTGTGTGTGTGTGTGTGTATCGCTATTTCAAAGCACTTTGTAATGAATGTAAAATGCTTAGAAATAAGAATCCATTAATATATTTTTTTTCAACATGAACACATTCCTGCATTCTGCTATTCTAGAGAGAGAGAGAGAGAGAGATAGAGAGAGAGAAAGTGTGGGAGAGAGAGAGAGTGTGGGGGATGGATGGAGGAAGAAAAGCATGGAGGGTAAGAAAAGAAAGAGAGGAGAGATGGAAAGAAGAGAAAGATGAAGGAGGAGAGAGATAAAAGAAAGCAAGAGATGGAAAGAGATGAAGGAAGAGCGAGGGAGGGACAAAGAGAGAACGAGAGCATGAATAGTGAGATGGATGAAGGGATGAAGAGGGATGAAAGGGAGCGAGAGACAGCTGAAAAGAGATGGGGAATGTGGGAGATGAAGGGGACGGGATGGACAGAGGGAAAGAATTGAAGAAAGAGAGAGAAAGAAAGAGAGAGAGCAGGAGAGATGGAGAGCGTGAGAGGGAGGGATGGACAGAGGGAATGAGATGAAGAAAGTGATAGAGGAGATGAAAGGACAAGAAATAAAGGGAGAGAGATGGAGAGAGGAAGAGACGCAGAAATGTACAGATGGAGGGAAACAGTGAAAGAGCGATGAACAGAGGGAGAGGGAGGGATGGACAGAGGGGAAATGGATGAAAAAGTAAGAAAGAACAAAAGATGGAGGGCTGAAGAGGGACAAAAGAGCAAGAAATAAAGGGATAGAGATGGGAAAAGAGGGCGAGAGATTGAGAAAGAAGGAAAGAAAAGGAGAGAGGAACTTCATCTCTTCGGAAGGAGAGATGGAGGGATGAAGGAATCAGAAAGCAGGTTCTCACGAAACCTAGTGGAGCATCTTCCCAGAAGAATGGGAGTAAACGTGGACGGAGAAACGCAGCGATCTTATTGGACGGTTTTGACGAGCGCCCCGGTCATTCACCTCGTCCTTCTGAAATTGATCTCATGCGCTCGGGGGTTTTGCAGATCTTTTTGTGCTCCACCTCTCAGGATAACGTGCTTCATTAAGCCGAGGAATTTTTCCTCAGAACTAAACTCCCAACCTGTAGAAGATCTCGTGATCCTCTAAGTTCCGTTTTGAATTTGATCAAGTGCCAGTGGAATTTCCGGGGCGTTTTCAGGTTTCCAGTCCAGCACCGTTTGCATGAAGGGGAATTTCAGCTCATGAGGAAGAAACCTCGAGAGGAACCAGCCTCGAAAGGGAACCTGAGATGAACTTCTCTAACAGTGCAAAAATAGTGCGAATTGCTTAACCAGGAAAATCTGCACGGTTTCATCACAAAGTTATTTTGTTGAAGTTCTCACTGATGGAGACTCCAAACCTGTTCAAGGCTTTTAGGACAGAGGAACGTCTGATATGCTTTTTTTTAGCATCCCGTCCCACACTTTCCTCTTATAAGTTATATGTTTTTTGCATTAAACATTGACCTTCAGAAAAAGAAGGACGAGAAGGAAAAACGAAAGCGAGTCCTCCAGGCTGATCTGAAGAGCCGAGACGTGGAGCGTTCCTGCTGATCGTGCGTGATCACGTGACCATGTGACGCAAACGGGTTTAGAAGAAGGAAGAAGAAGAAAAGAGGATCAGAAACCAAAAGAAATATTCGTTCTACGGAATAAAATTATAACTGTATACACACACACACACACACACACACACACACACAAGTATTGGGACACTAACTGTTCCACCCGGACGCAAGAATGAAGATCTGATGTGCATGGGTTGGAGGTGTGTGAAAGATCTTGAGTGGCCTGCTAAAGTAGTGTCTATTTTTATACACACACACAACACACACACACACACACACACACACACACACACACACACACGTCACACATTAACGCACACTTCGTCTCTGTCACACACACAACTCTTACTACACACACAAGTTAAACACAACTTTCACCTCACACATTAACACACACACACACCTCACACACACACCTCTCTCACACACACACACAAATACACACACACCTCTCTTACACAGACAACTCACCTCACACATTAACACACACACACACACACACACACACCACTCTTACACACACACACACACACACACACACACACACCTCTCTTACACACACACACACACACACACACACACACACACCTCTCTTACACACACACACACACACACACAAAACTGTCACCTCACAAATTAACACACACACACACACACACACACACCCCTCAACTTAAACACTAACACATACGTTCTCTTTTGCTCACTCACACTCTCGTACACACACTTTCTCAATTCACACATGAACACACAAAACAACACTTTTGCTTCAGTTTCTTTCTTTCACACAAACACACACACACACCTGTGTAAGCAGTGTGTAGACCATAGCGAGGTTCTCCCAAGGTTCCTTCACCTTCAATTCAACAAAGCTTTAGGTGTGTGTGTGTGTGTGTGTGTGTGTGTGTGTGTGTGTGTGTGTGTGTGTGTGAGAGAGAGACAGTTTTTTGTGGTTAGTAACATAAAGGCACAAAAGAGGAAGTGGAATCACTCTACAGGAAAACTGTAGTGAGGGGAAAAGCCAGAGCTCAAATCTACTGCACTGATTACTGAGAGAGAGAGAGAGAGAGAGAGAGAGAGAGAGAGAGAGAGAGAGAGAGAGAAAAAGAGTGTGTGTGTGTGTGTGTGTGTGTGTGTGTGTGAGAGAGAGAGAGTGTGTGTGTATGAGAGAGAGAGTGTGTGTGTGTGTGTGTGTGTGTGTGTGTGTGTGAAAGAGTGAGTGAGTGAGTGAGAGAAGGAGAGAGAGAGAGAGAGAGAGAGAGAGTGTGTGTGTGTGTGTGTGTGTGTGAGAGAGAGAGAGAGACAGAGAGAGAGTGTGTATGAGAGAGAGAGAGAGAGAGAGAGAGAGAGAGAGAGAGAGAGAGAGTGAGAGTGTGTGTGTGAGAGAGGGAGAGAGAGAGAAAGAGAGTGTGTGTGTGTGTGTGTGTGTGTGTGTGTGGTGTGTGTGTGTGGAGAGAGAGAGAGAGAGAGAGAGAGAGAGAGTGTGTGTGTGTGTGTGTGTGTGTGTGAGAGAGAGAGACAGAGAGAGAGTGTGTATGAGAGAGAGAGAGAGAGAGAGAGAGAGAAAGAGAGAGTGTGTGTGTGTGTGTGTGTGTGTGTGTGTGTGTGAGAGAGAGAAACAATCCAACTTGTCCGACCTCCGATCTTTTTCATAAGTATTCGGACACCCCGTCTCTTTACCTGCGATGTCCCACAGCTGCAGGCGCACCAGGGTCTTGGTGTCCCAGTGGAGAACCTTGAGGGCGAAGTCCACCCCGATGGTCGCTCTGTAGTGCTGTGAGAACAACTGGTGCACGTAGCGTTTGATGAGGCTGGTTTTCCCAACGCCGAGCTCCCCAATCACCAACACCTTAAACAAGTGCTCCTTACACTCCGACACGGAGCCTCCAGCCATCCTTCCGACCTCAGAGTTCAAGCAGAAGGTCTGAAGAACCCTACAGAACCAGCGCTTCCCCGTTCGGATCCTTCCGCTGCTCTCCCTTTGATCTTCTCGTGAAGTTACACTGTAACACCCTGCACTTTTGTAAAGAGTCCCAAAAACAAACACCTTCAGAACCTTCTTTTCCTCCACCTTCTCCCTCTTGCTTTTTTCCTCTCCTCCTTTCTTCCTTCTCTCCTCCCAAAACCACATAAGTCACAGGACCCGGAAAATATCGAGCACGAGGAACTTCTCGAGGTTCCGTTTGAAAACGCATCCGTCATCACTTACACTAGAACGCGGAGGGAACCAGAAGAACAGGAACTGAGGGATAGGGAACACCCTATCAAGTGCCCTCTGTGGGGTTTTAATCACGAGCCGTGCAGAAGTTATTACATGGGAGGTTCCAAAGTTTCTCAATAATATCTATCTATCTATCTATCTATCTATCTATCTATCTATCTATCTATCTATCTATCTATCTATCTATTCTTTTATTTTCCTTTTTTTCTTTCTTTTTTATGGTATATGTTATTTTATTTATTTATTTATTTATTTCTCAATAATATCTATCTATCTATCTATCTATCTATCTATCTATCTATCTATCTATCTATCTATCTATCTATCTATCTTTCTTTTTTTTTTTTCTTTCCTTTTTTATGGTATATGTTATTTTTTATTTATTTATTTGTTTATTTTATTAGCTGGCAGACAACCTCACCTGGTCACTTAACACCAGCTGCATCACCAAGAAAGCCCAGCAGCGTCTATACTTTTTGAGAAGGCTGAGGAAAACCCACCTCCCTCCCCCCATCCTGTCCATGTTCTACAGAGGGACCATTGAGAGCATCCTGAGCAGCTGCATCACTGCCTGGTTTGGGAACTGCACCGTCTCGGACCGCAAGTCCCTACAGAGGATAGTGAGGACAGCTGAGAAGATCATCGGAATCTCTCTCCCCTCTATCATGGACATTTACACTACACGCTGCATCCGCAAAGCACACAGCATTGTGGACGATCACACACACCCCTCACACACACTTTTTACACTTCTACCATCAGGAAAACGGTTCCGAAGCATTCGGACCGCCACAACAAGACTGTGCAACAGTTTCTTCCCACAAGCCATCAGGCTTCTCAACACACAGAACTGAAACGGAACTCTCTCACACACACACACACACTCACTCAAATGTGTGTAACGAACTAAAAAAATTTTTCCTGGACTTAACACCTAACACACACTCATCACTCATCTCAATTCATTCCACCACCATTCATTTATTTATTATTTATTATTTATTATCCTTAACTGTACCACTCTCAACTGCTGTTTTTGCACATTTATCACTTTCATTGTATTATTATACTGTTTACATGCTGTTTACATGCTGTTTACATGCTGTTTACATGCTGTTTACATGCTGTTTTTGCACCTTCGACTGCTGCTGTATTTTTTGCACTACACTGTTTACACTCACTTCTGGGATTTAGTTTATATTTTGTATAGTTTTTACAGTTTTCTTGTACAGTACTGTATAATCTAGTATACAGTAGGTTTACTGGTCGGCGCTATATAGGGTTTTGTGTCTTGTCTTGTGTCGTCTGTCTGCACTGTCTGTCTGCACTGTTTGCACCAGGTTGCACTCGATGCACTTTATGTAACTTGTGTTTTAGCTTAATGTTGTTTTGTTTGTTTGTTGTTTAGTGTAGCACCAGGGTTCTGGAGAAACGTTGTCTCATTTTTACTGTGTACTGTGTATAGTAGAAATGACAATAAAAGCCTCTTGACTTGACTTGAGGTGTTTGGGGTTTTTCTTGGGGTTTTTTTTGTTTTTGTTTTGTTTGTTTGTTTGTTTGTTTTTTGGGGGGGGTGCAATTTACCAAGACAGGAAATTTGGTAGAAAATATTTATTGTACAGCAACATTGATTTGTCCTGGCCAATAGGAAAAAATAAACAAGAATAAGAAGATAAAGCTAATAATAATAATAATAATAATAATAATAATAATAATAATAATAATAATAATAATAATTTGATTTTACACAATTGTAGCTCCACCCATGATAATCTACATGTCAGTTTTTATACATGACATGACACACACACACACACACACACACACACACACACACACACACACACACACACTCCAAAAAAAAGCCTTAATATTAAAAAGAGCAACTTTACAATACTTAATATCGTATGAACTTAATCATATATATATTTTTTTTGCATTAACAGTAATATTATGAAACTATGGTTGAATGTAAATGCTACAAGTTACCACTAAAAGCGACTATTCCTCATTGTGAAAAAAAAAAAGAAATATACAGATTGGTTTTTAAAACACAAAAAAAGAAAGAAAATTGCAGCCAAAAGTATTTGGACACCCGAATGTGTTTTTTGTTGGGTTTTTTTCAAAGTCGTATGTGCTTTTTATTCGAAATGTTTCCACAAAATCGGAAGCACAGGAGCAGGAAATTTCGCTTGAGCGTGAAGACCCGAACCTGTTCCTGTGTGTCTCAGAATGCCCAGGATCTGCTTCCATGGGGGGTTTGGATGTGTGTGGAAGATCTTGAGCGGCCTCCTATTTTTCACTGCACCTCACAAATCTCCAACGAAAATCCAATTTCCAGAAAAAAAAAGGAGCTCTTTATTATTAAATGTGGAATGAGATGCTCCAAAAAAAATAATGTATGTGCAGATGTACCTTTTGTCGGGTGTCCACACACTTCTGACCCTCTAGTGCATTCCGGATTAATACTATACATCCCTTTTTCGTAGCGGGAGTTACGAGTAAATGCTTCTGAAATAGAAATCTCCTTGTGTGAATATAAACATCGATAAGGAAAATACAAAGATCTCTTTGTGTGTGTGTGTGTGTGTGTGTGTGTGTGTGTGTGTGTGTGTGTGTGTGTGTGTGTGTGTGTGTGTGTGTGTGTGTGTGTGTGTAAAAAAAACAATTTCAACAGCCGAACTGTATACAAACATTTTTTCGGGGGAAAATAATAAAACAAGACGAGATTTTTTGTCCCCTAATTACCTTGGCAATGCAGGACGGGAAAAAAAAATCCTAATTTAGACTAAAATAGTTCTTCAGTGCCTCATTTAAGAATATAATCGAATCTTTTTTCCTTCATATCTCTGGAAGCAAGTGCTGAAATTACTGTTACACTCATATCGCTGTCTAAAACCCACACACACACACACACACATACACACACACACACACACACACACACACACACGGATATAAAAGAAACTCTCAGTTTATACATCCTACAAGAATTTCATTCAGATTTCTTCTAAACCTTATCTGTGTGTGTGTGTGAAGTCTGGATCAGCCACAGGAATAATTAAGGAACATCTAACCAAGGTCTAGATCTTTGTTATTGGACCTTAGGGAAGACGCCTCGGTTTGGCCGAACCTTCTCGAAAGCTTAGCCTGATTAGTCTTTGTGGTTTGTGGACGGTTCCGCTTCCTGTAGAACGTCGTATTCGTTTCCGCACTACGGGTTTCTCGTTCGCGGATTTGTTTAGAGATATAGATACAGATATAAAGAGCAAAAATGTCTTTACAATGATGAGCGTCCAGCTACATTGTCTGTACTTTACAGACGCAAAGTCCATCAAAGTCCGTCAAAATCATCATCAAGAACAAGTTCGAGATTCCAGTATCCCTTGTTGTGTAAAACCAACCTAAGCGAAGCATGTGCTAGATGTAAATAAATAAGATCAAGAAAGTAAAGAAGTGGGAGCCGTCCATGTTTTCATCCTGAGCACCTGCTCTCACAGTGTAAAAGAGCTGTGTTTGGGAGTGTAGGTCGCTTCCTGGGAGATGTTCCTTGAAGGTTCATTGTCAGGAGACCCTGGGATCGATCTTCCCGGGTCCCTAAAAGGCGAAGGCGGGGTAAGGAGTGCAAGCTTGCTTTGAGCCAGCTCCTCATGTCCACCCCGTTCTTTTTCGTCCTCCTCCTCGTCCTCCTCTTCTTCTTCCTGCACAGTGCTGTCATAGAGGAAGCCATGGATGAGGTCAAAAGCCTCCATTTCCGAACCCTCCTCAGATAAGATCTCCCCCTGTAGAGGCAGAGGTAGCTGATTGGATAATGGTTTGTAAGTATGGCCGACCTGGTCGACCAGGATGTCATCGAAAGCCCTGAGGCTAGAGCTTAGCGTGTCAACGTGGTCCCGAGGGTCGGAGGCCAGACCCAGCAGGTGAGAAGGTGAGTAGAAGGACGGCTGCCTCGTGTCCACGTCTCGGGGGGAACGGCACCCTTCGTCTGCCTCTTCGTTGAGGTTGTAGAGGACCTTGGTGTTCGGTTGAGAGCCGTTGGGGTCTGTGTCAAGTCGAGGGTCGTATTCGGGATGCAGAGGTTGCGAGGCGTTAGTTAGGGGTCGGATGACCGCCGTCTGACTCTGGCCGACTGCTTGCCTCCTCACATGCACAGACAGTCTGTGGAACACACTCGACCCCCTCCCCTGGGGCCGGGCACCTGATTCAGACCATGACACAGACTTTCCATTAGGACTATGAACGAGACAGAGACCCAGCGTTATTCCCACGGGGAATGGGCCAAAAAAGCAACAGAGACACACAAAACAATATCATCAGTACATCATCATCATCATCATCATCTCAACAAAGCATTTTTTCTACCTACTGCCCTGTTAACCATCTCTATGGGTTAGTTCTCCTAGCTGATGTAGTTAAACATTGCATTCTGGGTTAAAACATGCTGGACACTTGGTGGAACATAATGGATAGTCAGGGGAGCGTTACGAACGTCAGACGGCCGACTGTCATCCCCATTCCCTGCACCGCTCTGAAAATCAGCGGCGTAATTACGGTGGCCGTGAAATGCGAAACGTTAACAAATCCGAAATCAAATGAACACATCCAGAAAAAAATTGCGAAATCCGTAAACAAATTAACAAATGAGAAAACAAATCAACAAATCAGAAAACACAACGACAACTCAGACAAACCGGAAAAGGTTGGTTTGTGAATTGAATACTTACTGCTCATTGGACGAGACACCTGTCATTCAAGATGTACAGGAAATACAACAGGCTGTGATATATATAAATTTGCATTATTATTATTATTATTATTATTGGACAAAAACTGGTTTAAAGTAAATGCAGAACTGCACATGCACAATACCCAAAGTTATAAGATTCCCTACTTCCTGTTTATGACAGATGTCTCGTCCAATGAGCGGTAAGTATTTTATCCACAAACTAGTCCTACCTTTTCTGGTCTGTCTGAATTGTCATTGTGACTTCAGATTTGTTAATTTGTTAATCTGTTTTTTTTTGTTTTTTCCTGATTTGTTCATTTGTTTTCTGATTTGTTCATTTTTTTCGGATTCGTTCAATTGTTTTCGGAATTGTTATTTGGTATTTTGTTCTCGGATTGGTTTATTTGTTTTGCATTTCTTGGCCACTGTACATAATCAAGGTAAGCAGACCGGTCCAGGGACAGGGACGGAGAGAAAGGCCTCCGAGCTTCGGGGGTTTGGGGAAAGCAGGGTAGGAACTGATAGAGCATCGCTCTTAATAACCGGGTTAATTTTCTTTTTGGTGAAGGAGATATGCGAGGGTCTGAGAATTGGGTTAATATCAGGGATGGAGGTGGAGGGTTGTGCGTTGAGGGGGGGTTACGCGGTGGGTGGTTTGATGAAAATTAGGTTTGGGAAAAGAACTCAGGACAGACAGAGGACAGCTGATTAGTGCCTGGTGCTAACAAAACTCTACATACATACTCCAGTTTTGCGGCAAAGGAGAAAGAAAACATGGCACAGCTAACATCAGAGAGAAGAAAATGTTCACATTTGCTAGGAAGGACACGATCAAGGGGATTAAATTGCTAATCAGAGAACCAGGATGTTGTTCTGTCCCAATATATACTCTTGAAATGAAAGAAAAATTAGTACAGCCAACAAAGTCAAAACCCCCACAATGTTGTGTTGTGCAAAGTACTTAGCGGTAATGTTAGCACACACAGAGAATCCCTTAGTTACAGGGCCTAGATAGGGGTGTGTACTTTTAAACCCCATTATATTAGGTCTAGAGTGATGTATCTTGGTTCACATTTACAGTACAACTACTGTATATGATTGGCTAAATACTTGTCTAAGGAGGCCACTCACTTGGTGGTGCTGCTGCTGTTGGCATTGTTCTTCTTCTTCCTGCGGAACATGTTCAGGAAGCTGTTGCTCTGACAGGCAGCGGCCGCTTTGCCATCTCCCACGTGCATGCGCACCACGTCCGACGTGGTGAAGGCGCTGCGTACGTTGCGCTCCGGCTTGGCGATGATTATGTACATCTTGGGGGTGAACATGCAGCCCAGAGCAACGGTGACGCTCAGGCTGACCGAGAATGACGTAGTGATGATTTTGTAGTTGGAGCCAAAATAGATGGGCACGAACGCAAGCCAGATGATGCACGTGGTGTACATGGTGAAGGCGATGTACTTGGCCTCGTTGAAATTGGCCGGGACGTTACGGGTTTTGAAGGCGTAGTAGGTGCAGCTCAGGATCAGCAGGCCGTTGTAGCCTAATGGAGCCACCATGCCTATGGTACTGGTGTTACAAATGAGGTAGGCTTCCCTGATGCTCGGGTAGCTCTTGATCGGCTTGGGGGGCTCCAGGACAATGAGAACGACCTCGAGGGCGAGCTGTAGGCTGATGAGAATGAAGGCGATGACTACCTGCGCCCAGGCACTCATGAAGCGTGGCTTGCGAGTGCAGATCTTCTTTTTACTGCCGGCCAAAATGCGCGCAATGCGGTTAGTCTTGGTGACCAGTGCGGAATAGCACATTGCTGAAGAAAGGCCCACTAGGAGCCGCTGTAGGTAGCACGAAATCACTGTCGGTCGTGCAATCAATGTAAAAGGACAAATGTACCCCATGAAAATACCGGCCAGGATAATGTAGCACAGTTCACGGCTGGATGACTTGACCACTGGGGTGTCTCTGTACTGAATGAAGACAAAGGTCACGAACAGAGTCACCAGAATGCCCAGGCAGGAGAAGACGACCGCGACGATAGACTCGATGCTGCTCCATTCCAGACATTTCAGCGGAAGAGGCTGACACACTGAGAGAAAGAACGTGGAGAGAATATGAGGAGATAAGTAAATAAAGAGGAAACGTAACCAGAGGAAGAAGACAAATGAGGATGATAAATACAAGAGCAGGTAGACGCCAACACGACCGAGCTAGATTATGAGAAATGTTTATGAGAATACGCAATTGTTTTGGGGAGAGACTCATGAATTCTATTTCTGCATATTTACTAGCAATGTGCCATGTTTCACTTTCTTTGGGTTCAGGGCGCATTGTTTCAAGATATTTCACTCTAATGGCGGCCAAAAAGTTCTTTGTTTCACAATATTTTATTGTTCGTCTTGGTATAGTAGGGGTGACATGGTACACATTCATACTCAACCATTTCAATACAGGGCTTTCGGGTTCGTTGCACATGTGTACCGAATGCAATCCTTTTTTACATGCGGAACACCGTAACAATTTGAGTTCCCTCGGGAACGTATCAAGTGGCGGACCGCAAGTTTTTTTTAGTCTCTGCCTCGCACTTTGAGCACAGTGTCACTCTTTTTTGTATTCTATTATTAAACGTGAAAACATACACAACAAATCCAGGGGTATAAAAAAGAAATTAGAGTTAGCGCAGTGTCAATGTGGCTACTCACTACGCACCGGAAAAACTATTAGTGCATTTACAAAGCTCAGATTTAATTTTGCGCCTGCGCGAAAACTTCGTTTTTACGACAGTCTAGCAATATGGATTTTTTGAGTGGATGAGTAAATGAATGAGGGATGGAAAGAATAAAGACGTTTGTTAAAGTCTGTTGAAACAAAGAGAGAAAGAGAATGTTTGGGGGAACGTCTATACAAATCGCCATCGAGGTTGAGAAAGGAACGATTGACCTGGTGAGATGGACAGATGGACAGAATGCGTGCAAGATTTTGTTACCTGCAAGTTCGTTATCGGGCCACCAGCCCAGATCGCAGGTTTTGCAGGTGAACTCATCCTGCACATATTCGTTGTCTTTACAGGTAGTGCAGATCCAGCAGCAGCTCACCTCGCCTTTCCGGATCACCTAAAGCGAAAGATCAAAAATCGCAACGATTTAATTAATTTCGCATAACTGTTAACACATTTTTTAAACACGGTTTGCACATTTGGAGCCTCTTTTCTAGATACAAGAATGGCAACTAATTGGTAATTGATGCCACTCGATGGTTAAGTTCTTTACACAATTCCATGTAAACTCTGAGCTTGTTTCATCTGAATAGAATTGCTGACATATTCGAACCATTCCATCTGGTACCAAGAACCTAAGCAAAGCAAGTTTAAAACATCCCAGCAGGTACCTTGATCTGGCCCTTGAAGCAGGGCTCGCTGCAGACGGAGCGCACCATCTCACTGCGGTTGGTCATCAGCTTGTAATCGTCGATGCTCAGACGACTCTCGTGCCACGAGCCCACGTTGATGTAGTCATAGCGACCCAGCTCCTCCACATACTGCAAGTTCATAATGTCATACCTGGACAAGAGCGAAAGAGAGCAAAGGAGGAAAAAAATTATTACACCCCAATCTGGATTTGCAGGCATTTATTTTTGAAAATGTCGACTGTGCCCTTATTCCGGATTCGTCTTCGGGAGCTTGAAACCTGCCTTGCAGCACACAATACATGTGTGACAGACCCCCGAGGATCTCCAGGCACAGTAACACAGTGACAGTGACAGCGCTCTAACTCCAAACTGTCATCTCTTATGAGTGTGCAGTCACACTGACAGGACTTGACTCGTGTCGGATTCAGACTGGGAACAGCTGGAGCTCTGACCTCAGACCGGAAAATGTGCTCCGCTCTGAACCTGTTACGTTCGGTTACGCACCTGGGCATGGTGACATCTGCGTGCAATATTGAATCAGGACGCGTGGCATACAGGATCGTGTCGTTTCCAAACCTATCCGTGGCCAGGAAGCCATTTTTATTATTTGTTTACATTTACAGAAGATGCCCTTATCCAGAGAGACTTACAACTAAGCAGTACAGGGGTTAGTGACTTGCTTAAGGGCCCATCAGTTACAGCTTTCGAAGTCGAGGGGTAAGGGCCTTACTCAAGGGCCCAGCAGTGGCGGTGCTGGGATTTGAACTTTCTCGATCGAGCCTCTCTCACCTTGTCTCTAGAATGTCTTTCCTGCCCGGTCTCTAATAAACTCAATTCTGCCTATCCTCAGCCCTCACAATGAAAATCACAGCATCTCCACCTTCAGCTCCGCCCGTCTGTCAACCACAGGGATTTAAACTTATCCACCCTCACAACCTCAACTCCTTGCAACCCCACCACTCGAGGGTTAAGAGCCTTGCTCAAGGGTCCAGCAGTGGCAGGTAATGTTGGTGGTGCTGGGATTTGACCATCCCATCTCCTTATTTTAATCTGCTACCATTTGGGATTATCACAGCCGATCATCTGTCTTCCGTACCACCCTGTCCTCTTTCAAACCAACCACAATTTATAAACCTTCACCTTGGAATTCCTCTTCTCCTGTCTGGGGCGTCCATCCTCAGCGTTCTTCTACTGATATACACCATATACCCCACCTCCACAGTTGACCAAACCATCTCAATCATGCCGCTCTCACTTTGTCTCGAAAACGTCCTACCTAAACAAACCTTCTAACTCATTTTTGTCCATCCTCGTCCCTCCCTATAAAAATCTCAGCTTATATATCTTAAACTCAGCCACCTCCAGCTCCGCCTCCTGTCGCCCCCCCAGTGACTTAAACACATCCAGCTGCTCTCCCTCTCATTTACAAACTCTTTAATTCCCCTTCTCTCCACCGTGTACTTCCACTTCACCAGTGCCACTTCTTTGTTTTCTTGCCCTTTACCTGCCGGGAGAATCTCCGTTCTCGTCGAAGTACACCTCCTCCCCGGAGACGCCGGTGAAAGCGGTCTTGAGCAAATACTCCAGGAGTTTGCTTCCGTCGATGGGGTCCATCGCCTCGCACAGGCCCTCGTGATCGGGACACAGGTCACGGTGCATATCGTGGAGCCCATGAGCCATGGCGTAGATCGCGTTGATCACGAAGCCCATCTTGCTGTCCTGGACGTAGTGTTCCTTCAAGCTTTCGTTTCCTGTCGACAAGAGTAGATTATTGTTGTTGCTCTCTCTATATTTAGGACTTTTTTCCTTTTTTTCTTTTATCAAATCAACGCAAAAAGTGGAAGTAATCAGATTTCAGAAGCTTTATCTGAAAACCTAATAAAAAAAAGGAACGGTCTCATGGAGGAAGGAAATGAATCTAAAGAATGGAGATATTTTTACATATAAACGTGTGTGTAATTGCAGAATTGTGACTGCAAATGTGTCGGGGGGGGGGGGGGTGGACTGGTGCGAATGAGTGTATGTATGGAAATGTGAATGTGTGCGAATGAGTGTGTGAATATTTATGAGTGTGAATAATTGTGTGTATAAATGTGTGAGTGATTGAGCACATAAATGTGTATCTTTGTTTGTGTGCATATAAATATATATATTAGGGGTGTAATGGTACACATACACACGTATAAAAAGCAGTCCTTTTTATGTGCGGAACATCGTTAAAATCTTCCGTCAGGAATGTATTAAGTGGCGGACTGCAAGTGTGTTTAGCTCATTTTTTAAAATTATTATTATTACATTTAAAAACAAACAATGGCAGGTGTATAAAAAAAATATAGAAAAATGTGTTTTATATTATTTAAACAAGCCACCATTTTATTCGAAATTGTTTAAAAAACGTTTGAAATGCTAATAATATGCTAATTAATAATAATTAATGACGTTAATTAAAAATGACATGCAAATTTATGCAAACTGTACTGAAATGAAACAGAACCGTGGATTTTAGGTACCATTACACCCCTAATATATATATATATGTATGTGTGTGTATGTGTGTGTGTGTGTGTGTGTGTGTGTGTGTGTGTGTGTGTATCATTAGTAATGGACACCTTTGAATATCATTGAATTCTTCGTTGTTCCATCAAAGCTGCGTTTGTTTACATCCTTTACTGAAAGCCACACATGGCTGAACAGCGAAGCCTTCTGTCCTCGAGCTTCTTTTTTTTATTACACACACACACACACACACACACACACACACACACACACACACACACACACACACACACACAAAATCATACAATCACACACATGCAGACTGCCAGCTGTGAGCGCGGCCTCCACACATGCTGTGAGCACTGTGGACACATTCACACATTCGCACAACACACACACACACACACACACACACACACACACACACACACACACACACACACACACACACACACACACACACACACACAGGCCTCTCTTCTCTCTTGCTTTTAGCAAAAAAGCGGAATATTTCAGCCACATAAAACAAGTTAAACTGATCCATAAAGCTGATATATATATATATATATAAGCCAAAAGTATGTGGACACCTGACTATAGGACTGCTATGTGCTTCTTTTTGAAGATCCTATTCCACATTAACTCCTCATTCACTCTTCTGGGAAGATGTTCCACTAGATTTAAGCTCTATCAAGATCTTCCCCCATATCCGACCCATGGAAAGCAGCTCTTCATGGAGCTCATGGAGGTTTGGGTCTCCTAGTTCACGTGAAAGGAAAGTTCCATGCCACAGCATCCACAGACTGTTTAACTTTGTGGGAACAGTTTGGACAGAAGCACATCTGGCTGGATCTCAATGCTTTTGGTTGTATGGTATATGTATATTTGGTATATATTGTATATATAAACACTGAAAAGCCGGTATGTTTTGTACCTGTACAGATTTTCTGGTAGTTGTGATTCTCCTGAGGGTGACCCGGGATGCGGCACTGGAAGCGGTACTGCCAGAACTCGCCGAACCACGGGTTCCTGGAGTTGGTGTCCAGGCGGAGCTTCAGGAAGTACTCGTTGAACGACTTCACTTCCTCCGTCTGCAATTTCATGGTGATGCCTCCGTCGGCTTCCTGCTCGTATCCTTCCACCACCTCGTCACGATCCGCCCAGCCGTCACTGTCCAACAGATCAAACACGAGTTCTTATACGCCGAAGTAGCAGGAAACCAGTCGATTACACGCTTCCCGGAATAAACACTGCGGCCTACAGGCACGTCAACCAGAGAGATCTTTATCTTATTATTAATCTCACACACACACACACACACACACACACACACACACACACACACACACACACACGCACACTGATTACTAATCATACACACACACTTATTAAAAAAACAACACACACCTGATTACTAATAACACACACACACACACACACACACATACACAAAAACAACACACACACCTTTTTACTAACAACACACACACACACACACACACCTGATTACTAATCACACACACACACACACACACACACACACACACACACACACACACACGCACACTGATTACTAAACACACACTTATTAAAAAACAACACACACACACTGATTACTAAACACACACAAATGATTACTAATAACACACACACACACACACACACTTATTAAACACACACACACACACACACCTGATTACTAATAGCAGACACACACACGCTTATTATAAACACACACACACACACACACACACACACACACACCTCATTACTAATCACACACACAATTATTAAAACACACACACACACACACACACACACACACACACTTCATTACTAATCACACACACACACACACACACACACACACACACACACACTTATTAAACACGCACACACACACACACACACACACACACACACAGAGTAATCAGTATTTGAGTTGGTGATTGTGAGTAAGCTGTAGATGTGGTCTGGTGGTCTTCAGGTTGTATCCCTGCTCTGAACCCACAGCATTCTCCAGACCGAATGATCTGGAAAGAACGTTTCATCCTATCCTTCTCTGTCTTTCATTTTCTTCTTCTCATCTCCTGACCACCTCACACTCCAGATCTCCGTGTCCGTGTTGTGTATATGCTCGGGTGAGGAACGTTCTCCTCAGGATCAGCCTGAAGGCCATTACATCTGATCCACAGGCCTTTACTTATTCATGGTACTCCAGTTCAGAGGAGCCTGGCACTGCTTCTTTCACTCCTTCTCTCTCTCTCTCTCTTTCTCACCACTCTGAATTTTGTCTCTCTATCTCAAAAGCGAGACCTTCCATCACTTGGACATCATGAGGGCTCATGGAAAACACCTGAACTTCACGTTTTCACTTGACCTTTTAGAGATCTGTCCATAACGCAGGTGTTTATTCCATCCATACACTCATTTACTACATCCATCCATCCGTCTGTCCATCTATCCATCCATCCATTTACTCCATCCATTTACATTCTATCCATCCACCCACAAATTTTCTCCATTCCATTCAAATTTTGCTCCATTCATCCACCTACTTACTCTATCCATCCATTTGTTCCACCATTTTACCCACTTTTTCCTTCCATCCATTTATTCTTTCTATCCATCCACTAATTTGTACTATCCATCCATCCATTTATTCCATCTATCCACCCACTGATTTTATCTGTGTGTGTGTGTGTGTGTGTGTGTGTGTGTGTGTGTGTGTGTGTGTGTGTGTGTGTGTGTGTGTTGTACTTAACTAAAACCCTAGGGGAACCTTTTTCCAGGCTACTCAGACTGTTAGTGTTCACACCAACAAACTGGCATCTGACAGCACACACACACACACACACACACACACACACACACACACACACACACACACACACACACACAAATTCACGTTAAGCCTAAATACATAACTCAGAGAAAGAAAAGACCATTACAGCAAAAAGTTCAATCCTTCTCGCGTCTGGGGCCAGAAACCTTCCGCCCACACATTCACATCATCTTCCTCCTGTTTTCTCTCTCCCTCTCTCTCTCCCTCTCTCTCTCCCTCTCTTTATCCCTCTCTCTATCCCTCTCTCTCTCCCTCTCTTTATCCCTCTCTCTATCCCTCTCTCTTTTCTCCCTCTGCCCTTCGCGAATAACATCTTCAACATATTAAACAATTCAGAGCTAGTGAAGGAAAAGAATGTTCAGGAAAGACGTGTCTTCTCAAACTCATCATGAGGAAAAATGAAAATACCATAAAGAGGATGAAAGTGACTGAGAGCTCGGAATTCTGCAGAACACAGAGTCTGGGATCATCTCAGAAAAGAGGTGACCTACTTGACCAAAAGTGGCAGTTATCATCAGCGCTGCCAGGAACTGCCAAAAATATATCAATCTCGACCCAGAGAGTGCAAACGACAAGAAGAGAGAGAGATTGGAGATCTGGAAGGAAGTCTGGAGATCCAATCATCTGTTCAGTGCACAAACATCTACAGTGGGGCCAAAAGACCAGGAGAACAGAACCTGTTCCAGCACAACAATATGGACAACATGGATGGATAGATGGATGGATAGATGGATGGATGAATAGACAGACAGACAGACAGACAGACAGACAGACAGACAGACAGACAGACAGACAGACAGACAGATAGATAGTAAATTAATTAAATAATTAAGAGATATTCAGATATGCCCTGCCATATCCCACACACACACACACACACACACACACACACACACACACACACACACACACACACGATTTCTCTCTAAAAACGTGATGAAAAATTGCACTGTGATTATAAATTTCACTCTGATATATAAAAAGTGACCCCGCCGTGTTTCTGAGAAGAGTCTCTTTCACACACACACACACACACACACACACACACACACACACACACACACACACACACACTAATTACAGACACAAGCTCTTGCAGCCATCTTTCATTTTCCCTGCGAGAACTTTGTGTAATAGAGAAGAGATCCGGTGCATTTTTTCATTAGAGAATAATGAGACGAGGAAGAGGAGAAGGAAGAAGAAGAGGAGGAGGAGGAAATACTTCCAGCAAAACAAATGCAGGATATTAAATTCTAATTTAACCATCTTTTTCTCTTTTTTTTTAGCATTTATTTCAGTTAATAATAATTCATTCATAATTGCTTAATAATATTAATTTTTTGATCATTAATTTCATTTAATTATTTATTCTTTTTTATTATTAATTGAAGGTATTTTATTGAATTTAATTATTTTATTTTTATAAATGAAGTTGTATTTATAGACTTAATAAAATAAAGAATGGGAAGGTGTAAAAATGACGTCACTCTCTGCCCTCTTGCTCATACATCAGCTCTCAAATATCTTCCATCTGCACCATAGCTACTGCTGGTAAAGAATATAGGGTTAGCCCCGCCCACCAAGAGTAAATAAACCCCTCCCAACAAGAAAAAATAACCCCCTCCCACCGAGTAAATAAATCCCGCCCACCAAGAGTAAATAAGCCCCCCCATTAGAAGTAAATAAACCCCTCCCAACAAGAAGAAAATAACCCCCTCCCACCGAGTAAATAAATCCCGCCCACCAAGAGTAAATAAGCCCCTCCCACCAGAAGTAAATAAACCCCTCCCAACAAGAAAAAATAACCCCCTCCTACCCAGTAAATAAATCCCGCCCACCAAGAGTAAACAAGCCCCCCCTCCAAGAGTAAATAAACCCCTCCTAACAAGAAAAAATAAACCCCTCCCACCGAGTAAATAAATCCCGCCCACCTGAAGTAAATAAGCCCCTCCCACCAAGAGTAAATAAACCCCTCCCAACAAGAAAAAATAACCCCCTACCAACGAATAAATAAATCCCGCCCACCAAGAGTAAATATGCCCCTCCCACCAAGAGCAAATAAGCCCCTCCCACCAAGAGTAAACAGACTCAGGGCACATATAGAAACAAAAAAAGGGGCAAAGAAAGAAATAAGAGAGAAAACGAAATAAGAGAAGTAAAGAAAGAAAGAAAGAAAGAAAGAAAGAAAGAAAGAAAGAAAGAAAGAAAGAAAGACATAAAGGAAGAGAAACAGATATAGAGAAAAGCAGACAGAGAAGCATATCGAGAAAGAGAAAAAGAGGGGAGAGAGGTTTAGAGATAAAGAGCTATAAAAAAGAGATAGAAACAGAAAGAAATAGAGCGAGAGAAAAACAGATTGAGAGAAGTATATAGAGAAAGAGAAAGAGAGACATATATTAAGAAAATAAGAAATAGAGAGAGAGAGAGAGAGAGAGAGAGAAACAAATTAAGAAAAGTTTAGAGAAAGCAAGAGAGAAAGAACGATAGAAGTATATAGAAAGAGAAAGGGAGAAACAGATAGTAGGCAAGAGAGGAAAAGAGAAACAGAGGCAGTGAAAGAGAGAGAAACAGATTGAGAGAAGTACATAAAGAGAGATAGATATGCATGAAGAAAAAGAGAAACAGAAACAGACCGATAAACATATTAACATATAAAAAGAAAGAGAGAGAGAAAAGCAGATTAAGAGAAGAGAGAAAGAGGGAGATAAAGAGAAGAACAAAGGAATAATTTATGTCTTAACTTATTTATTAGTAGTGAGACTGCTGGCACTCGAAATGTTTAATCTTAACCGGTTTCCCTGGCAACTTGTGAGTGAAAGTGTGTGTGTGTGTGTGTGTGTGTGTGTGTGTGTGTGTGTGTGTGTGTGTGTGTGTGTGTGTGTGTGTGTGTCCCTGGTGCCAATATTTGTCTCGAAAATATGAATCTACGCTTTCCTTTCGCCTTCTAAGCTGATTTTGTGCTCGATATGAAACGAGAGAAACGTCTACATCATCGGCTCTTCATTACACACACACACACATACACACACACACATACACACTCACACACTCACACTCACAACAAACAAGGGTCTGATTGGCATCTCGTGCGTCATCAGATGAAGTAACGTGATGTTTAATATCATATATATGCTCACTGCATTCCCAAAAGTATACGGACGCCTGTCCATAACCGAACCAGCTGCTTCTTTTCCACATTTGGTCTTCATTCACTCTTATTATAAGCTCCAATCTTCTGCAGAGATGTTCTACTGGATTTTGTGGAGATTCAGCCAAAAGGTAATTAAAAAGTCTGGAGGAAGTGAGAAGGCCTGGGGTGGTTTTCTAATTCATCCCAAAACGGGTTTGGAGTTCAAGCAGATACACCACTTAAGATCTTCCACAAAGGTGCTTTTTTAGCCATGACACAGCGCCCCTTGGAGGACAGAGGGTTACGGCCCTTGCTTGAGGGTTCGGCGATACCGAGACTTGAACCCTCAACCTTCCGGTCTGAGGCTTAACCACACTTCTACCACTAGGAAAAATCCGGTGTCGCAATAAATTTGGACTTCTTCTTCTTCTTCTTCTTCTTCTTCTTTTGGCTTCTCCCGTTAGGGGGCGCCACAGCAGATCATCCGTCTCCAGACCCCCCTGTCCTCTACATCTGCCTCTTTCACACCAACTACCTGCATGTCTTCCCTCACCACATCCATAAACCTCCTCCTTCACCTTCCTCTTTTCCTCCTTCCTGGTGGCTCCATCCTCACCATTCTCCTACTGATATACCCCATGTTCCTCCTCTGCACATGTCCAAACCATCTCAATCTCGCTTCCCTCACCTTGTCTCCAAAACGTCCTACATGCGCTGTCCCTCTAATAAACTCATTTCTAATCCTGTCCATCGTCGTCACTCCCAATGAACATCTCAACATCTTCAGCTCTGCTACCTCCAGCTCCACCTCCTGTCTTTTACTCGAAGCCACTGAAAAAAAAGAACGAATATCTGGTCGTGAGAGATGATGCTCACCTCCCGATGAGGAGAAATTCACCGGAAACGCCTCGCCTCCTCATGGCTATCAGAAGACCTCGCACCGTCATGCCTTCGCAGAAACAGACGACCACGCGGGCTTTGGGCAGCCGCTCGCGCAGCTTCCGGAGGAGGCGATCGAAGTGCTTCTCCCCTGCGTTGCTGTAGATCTTATCGGAGTGCGCGATGCACAGACCTTCTTCTGCTGCCAGCTCCTTAAACGCCTCCATACCACTTTCACCGTAGTTACCTGAGACCGAAAAAACAATACATCAGGGCTCATTAACGGAAACATCGAGACGTTTTGTTTTTTTTGTTTTTTTTCCTCCTTTTTTTTAATGACGCTGACGTGTTTACCTCTGTCCCACTCGCAGCATCCGGGAGCAGGAGGATTAGAAATGGTCACAATGGAAGACACATAATGGCAACTGAAAGAGACACATGGAATGGAGAGACAATGAAAACAGTCACTTTTGACAAGTGAAATGGTCCAAAAAAGAAATAAACACAAACAAATAAAGAAATAAACAAGTGTGATGTAATAATGACTGATATTCTGGAGTCCTTTTGTAATCAAATCTAGTACCCGAGAACGGATTTTAGATTTCCGATGACCTTTTTCTTTTCTTTTTTTACCATAATTCAGTGCAACACACACCTGGTGTTCTGATAAGACGAGCAGGTCATCGCTGTGGCCCTCTGGAAAACTCTGTTAATCATGGAGAGCTGGAACAGGGACCAGGAGACGACGATGATGATGATTGGGGTTCTTAGTACAGGTTCTGAGCTAACACTCCTGTCTCGGTAGCTACACCCCCAGAACGTTCACCAAGGGGGTTTATTATTATTAATATTATTATTATTATTATTATTGATTATTGATTATGTTCCTGTCCTGGTTGCACCAGATCTATGATTTGACCTGGCAGGGAGGAAGACTCTCCCCAATCCCCACGTTCCAGTTACTTCTCACATTTCTCCAAAATGAATTTGCCCCAATATGATATTAAGACAATTGACGCTTTTACGCATCTGTGTTCCGTTCAGTCTGCGATAAAGGTTTTGGCGAACCGGCGCGCGGTTAATTGGGGAGACGCGGCAGACAGATCTGAAGCTGACCGGGTAATTAATGCAATCAGGAACATCCGCTGTTGCCAGGGGTAACAGGAACAGGCAGCAGTGAAGTGTCGTAAAAGAGTATTAATCTGGAGTAAGAACGGTGTAACGCAGAGTACACACGGTGTGCATGCAGGAACATCTTACCAAGTGTTTTCTTTCGTGTGTGTGCGTGTGTGTTTGCGCGCGCGCCTACAACACCCCCCCCCCCCCCCCATTAAACACGATAAAGCTGATTGATTCATTAAGTCGTGCTTGGAAATGCAAATTATTCGATACAGAGAGTCCAGTTGTAGCCATGTAATGGAGCAGGATTAGCATTTCATTATACAGCAGGATGGTAATTACTGGGGCATTTTGCATTTCAGACAGACAGACAGACAGACAGACAGACAGACAGACAGACAGATAGATAGATAGATAGATAGATAGATAGATAGATAGATAGATAGATAGATAGATAGATAGATAGATAGATAGATAGATAGACTTGCCTTCCGTGTGCACAGCAGAAACGTAAGTCCAGTTGTAGTGCTTCACGATATCGAGCATGGCGCGCGCTTGGAGCGTGTCCGACGGCACCACCCGCAGGAAGTACTTGAAGAGCGTCTTGTCGCTCAGGTCAATGCTCGTGGCCGAGTAGGCGATCTGCGGGATGTTAAAGAGCTGCAGTAGGTTCTGCACCTGGATGGCCACGGAGCTGGAGCCGGGCCCGATCACGCCCGCGATGGGCTTCTTGGTGGGCGGCGGGTGGTTCGAAGGCGCGCCGTCGACGCACCACTTGGAGCCGTCCTTGGAGTCGTCGCGGATCGAGATCAGAGAGTCGCGGATGAACTCGATGCTCTGCTCGAGCGCCACGGACGAGTGCCAACACGAGTCGCGGATCTCGCAGCCGAGGCTGATGTTGGGCAGCAGGTGCGGGTCGGAGTTGATGCGGTCGAGCGTGTGGAACGTGGCCTCCACGCGCTGGATGCCGTACTGCTCGCGCACTTCGCCGCACTTGCGATCGGCCACGCGGTCCGCCGACGGCTGGTGGTGCACGGAGAAGAGGGCGCCGAGGATCACGTCGCCGTCCATGCGCGCCACGGAGCGCGCCGCGGCTCGGGACGCCGAGAGGCGCTCGCGGCCGCCTCCTAGCGCACAAGTCCCCGGGTGGAGAAGTAGCAGCAGGAGCAGCAGGACCGAGGTGACCAGGAGCGCAGGGGTTCCGCACATCTTTAAGCCTGCTGCGTGACTAAGGCCAGGTGGTGGTGATGATGGTGGTGGTGGTGGTGATGGTGTCGCACTGGATGAAGCTTTAACCAAGAGGGCATGACGCTGCTGTTGATGTTGATGATGAGGCGCAAAGTGCAAAATACTTGTGCATCCAAGAAAACCTGGAACGCCTGAAACACCTGTCGAAAGAGCACCGGAAGTGATCAGATTTTAAAAAATACAATGAAAAAAAAAACGCTTTTTTTATGTATTTATTTTTTTTTGTTTTAATGCACCAGCCTGGATTGGTGTCGTCCACATCCTCATGTCCACATCCTCATGAGGAAATCAGATGAAGGTGAAAGCTTAACTACTGCGCACTACACACACACACACACACACACACACACACACACACACACACACACACACACACACACACACACACACACACACACACACACAGGCCGGTATAGTTCCATATTGCATCGGGATGCAAGCCTGGTTGCAACCCTGTGAAAGTGTTCATCACGAGCGCGCGCTTTCTCGTCTCGCTTTTGCACAAGCAAACACACGCACACGCGCGCACACACACACACACACACACACACACACACGCACACACACACACACACACGCACACACACCAGCATGTCACCGAAGCATCTCGAGTCTCCACAGCAGTAACAATGAGCCATGTTACAGACAAAGGCGGCTTGAGGGTGATGCACGGCTGCAGAGCACCGACTCATTCTGTATGATAATAATGTTTATATTTATATACACCTATAATAATAATCATCATATTCATAATAATAAAAATAATAAAAACAAGAAGAATATGCATGAGGATAATAAATACATTGCCTTTTTTTCCTGCGTCTGCTTCACATCTGTCCAGGCTGAGAATGAAGCGCCGAGGACCTGTCTTCTCTCTCTCTCTCTCTTTCTCTCTCTCTCTCTCTCTTTCTCTCTCTCTCTCTCTCTTTCTCTTCTCTCTCTCTCTCTCTCTCTCTCTCTCTCTCTCTCTCTCTCTCTCTCTGTGTATATGTGTGTTTATTTCTATATATATGTGTGTGTGTGTGTGTGTGTGTGTGTGTGTGTGTGTGTGTGTGTGTGTGTGTGTGTGTGCAGGAATTCGCCAGTCATACGCACCTAAGCATCTGATGCATCGGGTTGCTGTCTTCTGAAGCAGTCGAGATGTGATGCTTGAGTTTGCACTACTTAACCAACGTGTGAGTCTCCCTTCTCTTCCACCCCCCCCCCCCCCCTCTCTCTCTCTCTCTCTCTGCCTCTCCCTCCCATCCTTTACTTGTTCTCTGGCTTGACTGTCAGTTCTACCCACTTTGGCAGAAAGAAAGAAGGAAAGAATGTATATTATATATAAACATACAGTAAACATAGAAATGAAGCTGCTACCAATGCGAGACGATTCAATTCACCCCTATTACGAGTCGATTCACCCCTATTACGAGTCGATTCACCCCTATTACGAGTCGATTCAACGGAAAAAAATATGATGCTCTCCGATTCGATGTGGTTCAGGTAGTTCACTTCTACTTCTTTGCTCCAGACAAACATCAAATCAATGTACTTGAGTGTCTTCTGACTTCTAACACTACCCTTTTCACACTTAGGGTTTTTTTAGTGCAAAAATAAAAGGTTAAATAAAACCAGATGTTAATTTCCTGTTCTGGCTGTGAAGACGCTGCTCTACCTCTGCCATGTCAATCTCTATTCTATGTGACTCTCAGGACACGCTCGAGAAACGAGGAGAAATCAATCCACATAGAAAATATTGCTCGTGTACGAAGTGTCCATCAGGAGTTCCTTCATTACTAATGTGGCTAACAGACGATATAGCGAAGCTCGATCTCCTGTACTCTAGAAGATCTTCTACTATTCTTTATTATTAAGACTAATGAGGATTAATTGGATCCACATTTCACAACCTGGAAACCTCCTCGTTCTAGATGCAATCCTTCATTACTGCTATAATAAGCTCCTCCAGATCTCTAGTGTTCTGGCTGTGAAGACCCGTGCTCATTAGTGAACTACATGAAGATCGGGTTGCTGATGTCGAAGGAGGTGATAAGGCTTTCAAAGTTCATCAGAAGGGTCGAGGAGGACAGGGCTTTGATATCGCTCAAGTTCCAAACCTAGGACCAACACATTATGACTTCATTGAGCTTGCTTGTGTGGAAGAGCATCATGGTGTATGATATGATTTGTTGTATTTCCTCAAGATCTTCACACACGCACATGTTGGAGGCTCTAGCATGAAATCTTCCCTTCACATGAACGACAAGACCCAAACCTGTTCCAGCATGACAAAAATTGCACAAAGCTAGCTCCATGAAGATCTGCTTTCCATGGGATGGATTTGTGTGGAAGATCATGAGTGGCCTCAACATCTGGATTTATAAAAGCACCCTAGGCCCCCAGGTCTTATCAACCTTCTCTTTACCTCCATCAGTACCTGACTTTACTGAATGTCTGAACGGAATTGCACAAATCTCCACTAAATCTAGTGGAACATCTTTCTAGAAGCCTGGAGCTTCATATAAGAGTGAATGAAGACCAAATGCTCACTGCTATGAAATCTAATCCACATGACTTTTTAAACACTGAAAACTCGTTGTTTTTTTTTTCTTCCAAAACCAACCCCACACCATCTGCTGAAGCTGATTATGCACTCGTCTTTTGGGAGGAAGGAGCACAATCTGAACATCTCAGCTTCTTCTACAGTTTCTTCGTAGGCTGGGTTTCGTATGTGAAAAATATTCATGGGATGAATTGTAGAAATTCAATGGTGAAAATGAAAAATTGATCATGTAAGGGAAAGAAATCATCTGACATCTGACGTTCCTCTTGGATCTTCTCAAATTCCTCTCAAATATCATGTCATGTGACAACAAGGTTCATATCAAGGCCACTCATTGTCCTGAAGCGACTCCAGCGTTACCCTGAAGGTGTGTTTTTCTGACCTTTTCTCACTTCACTTCCTTCCACAATCTTCTGCGGACAGCCGTCCATACGATAGCTACATGCTTCTTTTTGAACAGCGCATTCCTCTGCGTTCTTCTGGGAAGATGTTCCACTAGATTTTGTGGAGATGTGTGAGATTTCATTTAAACACAAGAGCAGTCAGGTTCTGATGAACCTGAGGAGGTTGTTGAGGAGGCATGAGGTGGTGTTCACATTTGGTTTTGGATTTGGGTCTCCTAGATCAAGTGAAGGGGGAAAAATGTCATGCTACCGCATCCAAAGGAGAACATCTGGGTGGAAAAGTCTGGTGTCCTAATACTTATATCCAGATCATCTATCCTTCAAAAAAGCATGGAATAAACTAATTTCCTGGATACAATGCGTTCATTTTCTCTAACAGAGCGCCATCTGGTGGACGTACAGTTTTACATACTCGTGGTTCATCAAAAGTCAGAACCTCTTTTAAACATCTGGGGATGTTCTGGTGGAACCTCGTTTTCAACATCACTACCTGATCTCGTTCAAGCTCTAGTAGATCATGAATGAACACTGGGAATTTATTATGGGTTGTGACCATCTGGTGTATAAAAAATAGGGGAGATGTTTCACACTGATGTTGGAGGAGCCCCAGTTCCATTTTATTCCAAAGGTGGTAAGAAATGTTCAGAAGGTTGAGAAGGTCAGCGGCTCTGTGTAGGACAGTCGGGTTGTTCTCCTCCAGCTTTAATCCCAACACACAATGTCTTCATGGAGCTCCCATGATGTTCATACTCCCATTATTGTGCTTGAGATTTTTTTTATGCTAGAACATACAAAAAAGCCAATTGTGTTTTTCCAACTTTGTTGAAGAACCTCATCCAGGCGTGAAGTTCATGTATCCAACATGCTTTCGTGCACACGTCTCGATCGAGATCATCAGGAACCTGATGTTTCTCCCAGCATCGTTGCGGTGCATGAACGGAGTCTCGGCTCCAGCAAAAGTTCAGGTGGACACAGTCTTTTTGGTCATCAAGTGAAGGTCAGATGTTATATAGATAACATTTAGGAGATCCACCAGAAGGCTGAGCATGCATCAGGATGCTCTCCACCACTTGGTGATGATGTAGGATAAAGCGTTGTTATGAGCTGTAAGTATGTTTAGATGTTTTTTAGGTGTTTCTAGATGTTTGTTATGAGCTGGAAGCATGTTTAGATGTTTCTAGATGTTTTCCTATATCACCAGAAGGCTGAGCATGCCTCGGGACGTTCTCCACCAGATGGTGATATAGGATAAAGCGTTGCTATGAGCTGGACGCATGTTTAGATGTTTTCTAGATGTTTTCTAGATGTTTCTCCTCTACTTAAGTTCCTAATATCAGTTGTGAACCTGACACCTTTCTTTCCCCTGCACCTCACAACCTTGCTGGTGATGTTTATGCACATTTCATGTCCTGAATCCTCACCAGATGAAGCTCAGATGAAGGGGGAGGGAACACGTGGCATTCACGAAAACCCCGCCACGTGACTTTGGTCAAGCAGGAAGTGCATTGCTTTATAGAACTGTACTGTAGCTCCTCCAGCCAACCTCTGATTCTGATCTTCTCACTCGACTAAAAAGTAAAAAAAAAAGCGCCTTCAAGATGTTCTGGAGGATTTGTTTTATCACCCTGGTGTGTGTTTTGGTTTCTTCTACCGGTGAGTACAACAAAAACAACCCACGATGAGCTTTTAATCATAAATATAACCATAATCATTGGGCCGTATCCCGAATGCACTCGTGCTCACTCGATAGGCGCACTTGTTCGGGTTCGTTCTGCATCCTACGTAGGGCTTTAGACATCTAAAATGGCGCTATTTGGGATCGAGCCTAGTGTTAGCGTTAGATTTTGGTGACTTTTTTGCTTTTTTTTTACGCTTGAACGCACCAGAATGACACGTTTATATGGAAATGTTGTTTAAAATCTATTATTATTTGTTTATCTAACAATCCTAGGTTCAATATTTCGCTAGTTAGAGAACTTTCGGCCCGCTCTTGGAGTATTAGCCGGATTTGGTGTTTTGCTAGCGGCTAGCAAGTTAGCGACGTGAAAAATGGAAGTGACAGCAAATATTTGGGTTATTAACAGCGTTATAACAGTTTTTAGAAAATATTAAGAAGATTTTAAACTTGTTTTGATGTGTTTCTGTGCGGTATTGAGTCATATGGGGTATTTGTTTTTGTTAGGGGGGGGGGGGGGTAAAATGTGCTGCGTTGTATCTGAATGTAACTCATGCTGCCATAAATGCAACTTTAAAAGGATAAAAAATAAACATGCAGGAGAATCCATAACCCTGGATGCACTCCATGGCGTGTTAATAAGTTATAGACGTTAAAGGTGGACATCTTGAACCTGTCACTAGTTCCAAAGATCCTTTCCGAAATGTCTCCTGGGCTGTGGATCAGCTCCAATTCGAGCTGGAGGGCATGAAACTAAAACCAGATGCCACCAGAAAGGTTTATGATTAATATAAAAAGTCCTTCTCGATCCATGAGCTGGATAAGATGGCCTACGGTGATGCTTCAGAGCCCAAAAACAAGTGGCGTGTAATTCGATGGTCACTTTCACACATACGGTTCCTCTAAAAAGTGTGGCAACATCAAGTGTTGGACGGACGAGATGTTACCAGATGTTCCCTCACCCCTCACCAATCAAAAATGGTGGTGGACAAATAATAATTCGGGGTTGTTTTGGAAGAAGGGAAGGCTGAAGAAAGGAATCCTGACCTGACGTGGCTGCCGCTATTTACTCCAAAAAAACATGAAACAATTCCGTCTGGACTGCGTAGCGTACGTCTACACTTAGTGTTATTTTGAGAGCAAACAGTCGTAGATTAACTACTCATTAAAATAGTCACCAAAATTTCTTTAACTGGTAGTGTTTTCATCCAGAAATCGATAGTTTTTCCAGGTTGCATTATGCAGCACGAAAGCGGCCTCTAGAGGCGACTCACTGGCGGTACACGCTGTTTGTTTTTACACGCGAGACTGCACGCTGCACGGAGAGCGCTATATCGTATGTGTAATATTTATATAATTATATTTATAAGTATCATTATTTTATGTAGCACATTTTTAAGATTCAGTACTGTTTTAGATAATTTAGATTTTTTCATGATAATTTTGCGATATCGATCTTATATTATTCTAGTTAGACTGGTGTGCTAAGAGTAACATTCGAGTCTTGCGACAAAAATGATAATAGGAACATTTATAGTTAATAAATAATAAATAAATAAATCGTAATACTTTGACATTTAAGTAATTTTGTACTTTTTCTCAAGTGAACGTTCAAAGAGAAGTTTTACTGGAGTAATATTTTACCGAGTGTAAAAATCTCTGCGTTTTAACTACATGGTTTGTGTACTTCATCCACCACTGCATGTAGAGATGGTTCGGGTGTGACGTGACATCGGGTGAAGGTCATTTGAAAGTCTTTGGCGCCCTGGCGTGAAAGCTTTCCCTACATCCTTCCTCAGAAATCGCACGGATATTTAAAATGGCAACATTTTGCAGCTTAGACATTTGGACTTAGAGTTGAACCAGTTTCAGACCGGTTGTTTTGGTCCACGCCCATAGCCTGACGTCTGCGTCCTCGCAACTCCCATTAAACCGAAATGAAAACACACCCGGATCGGATTCAAAGACGTGAAATGCTGTGACGTGTTTAAACCGGTGATCGTTGCTCTGTAATAATGCTTCATTTATTATTTTTCATCCAGTAGCTGCAGAAACCAACTGTACAGTTCTAAAATCCTGTACTGAATGCTTAAACACATCTGGATGTGCATGGATGACATGCTCAGGTCAGTGTCTTCATCTTCTGGTTTTCTTTATTCAAATTGTTTAGTTTTTTTTAATTCTGTTTCCTGCAGCGTTCCCTGAAGACCACAGTGCAAATACGTTACGTGTATAAATACGACGAGGACGCCAATGATAATTAGTCCTGGAGAAAATCCTGCTTTAGGTTTGTCTATCAACTGTAGACTCAGCAAATAGGAAATCTAGAACAGGGACAAAATATTCTGGAGAAAGGACAGTGGACACCTGAGCATAAGATGGCTGAACATCTCATTCCACGCCGAGTTGTGTTCAAGAGGGTTTGAGCTCGCTAGCGTACCATTCGAGATCTTCCAGATCTTCATGGAGCTGGCTTTGTGCACTTTGTTTTTTAAGATCAAGTCAAAAGGAGAATTTCAGTCATATAAAAGTTTTATCACAGCACCTGAAACCAAAGGTGTCGGTTTTATAGCTAAAGGTCCAACCATCTTCTTCCACACCCACAGTTATTATTTAACCGTATAACAAAAAAACCCAAAACAATAATCATTTGTGTTTTAATCCTGCAATTTTTTTTCAAAAATATTAAATTAAGAATTTGTAAAACAATATTGTTTATAAAAAAATGTCTAATTTGGATAAATAAAAAAATAAAAATGGCGAGTCCGCACTTTCGCAGTTGCAGTGACAGTACAGCGCCCCCTATCTTGCGACTAAACGTGGAAAACCAGGAAGTTTTCAAATTTAATCTCCCGCACGCATCAGTGATTTGTAACGTGACTCATGTCATAGTTGGAATATAAAATCGGATGGTCTTAAAAAATTAAAGTAGTGTAGGAACCCTGGCTGTGTTACTGATCAGAAGGTCGGAGGTTCCACAGACGGACCCTTAAACAAGGCCCCGACCCCAGCTTCATAATAAACCAGGTTTTGTGAAGAAATGGTATACGTTCTGTAATGCTAAACAGACGAAGCAAAAAAAAAAAAATCGGTTTTGTCAGAAATAGAAATAAGTGTAGGAGCTCAGGTGAGATGTTCTTCAGTAGGAGCTCCACCTTTCGCTTTTAAACATCTCTATCCGACTCCACAATACAAAGCAGCGCAAACAGACTTTGTCCTCTGAGTCAGAACAGCGGGAAGCAATTTGCACACCCACGGCGTGTTTTATTGTGTTCGGAAGAGGCTTTTAGAAGCTCTGTGGGGTGGAGTGAAAGTGGTCTGACAGGATCGGGTAAGGTAGGGTAGGGTAGGTCAGGGTAGGGTAGGTCAGGGTAGGGTAGGTCTGCAGGCGAGTCCTGACAAAATACAGAGCATTTCTGAATAATGAAAAGGAAAAGAAGCCACGTAGTGTGACGTGTTATCATTTCCCGGACTATGTGGCTGCAGACTATATAAAGCGTAGCGCTCAAAAGAAGCACTCGTGGTCACGATGGTAAAAAAAGATGAGTCACTTTGGAGGAAAAAAAAAGGGCACCGAAAGCCCAGAGATTCTCGCTGACCCATTTAGTTACAAACGGAGCCTGAGAAAGCGATAGAAAAAGCCTTTGAGAGCTTCTGAAACCCGATGCCGTCTCTAGAGGATTGAAATCTTCTCGTCAATGGTGCAGAGCACGCAGGTGCCTGAGGAAACGCTTGAATAGGTGTGGACAGAGAAAAGAAAAAAATAAACAAACAGACGTACTGGTTGGTTAGGAGCCTGGAAGCGAAAGGAATTTCACTATTATGTGTAACAGGAGAAACTCGTTTGGTTCCTCATGGATATGTTGGTGAAGTTCCAGCTGTAGGTCATTAAGGGTACATCCCAGAATTGGGGTTCCATTAGACGTAGTGCATTCCTCCAAGGTTCTTCTAAAAGTTCCTTCAGAGATAACCAATTGGTTGGTTGTTATACGAATCTTGAGCCAGTTTCTGATTTTTCACTAGACGCCTTGATATCTAAATAAACAGCACTATGAGTCTATGTTCTACCTTGCCTTCAAGGAGTGCGTTTGTTTTAAACCGAGAATTAAAGCACCTCGGGATGTGCTGATATAAGCGTACGTGGATCAGAGGTCGACCGATTAATTTTTTATTTTTTTTTGCTGATTAATTGATCAGATTGCTGGAGATTTTTGGCAAGCATTCATACCGATAGTTTTTCCGGGTTGCGGCTAAGAATTTTCCGCTTTGATTACGAGAGCACCCTCCAGAGGTGAATCGCTGATGAATACAATTTGATTTGATTTTCATGATTCGGTTTTGTTATCCATTTAAAAAAAACAACAACTATTGATCGATTTATCGGTTATTGGTTAATACGATCCAACCTAGCTATCTGGATCGATCGACCTCTAATGTAGATGCTATCGAGATTCTAAACCTCGGTATTGTAATCCGTCTAAATGAGAAGCACGTCTCAAACTCTCGTTTTCTTTCTTTAGATGCTTTGCCCCTCTGCTACGTCAATACTACAGATAACTGCAGCACCACCGCCTGCTCACGTAAGTCCTTTTCCTCTGTAGAACCATGAAAGTCCCTGAGGAGAAAGTCCTTAAGAAGAATGAAAGTACACTCTTAACCACTCTTTCCTTTACAGCTGTGATATTTACGACTCCCGCCGCCACGACGACCGCCAACGCCACTACGGCGGCCTCCAACACCAGCACAACCACCACCGCCTCGACCCCCGGCAACACCACTGCTTCTAATACTACATGTAATACAGCAGTCATACGTTTAAACACAAACACTGGAGTTCAGGTCAAAGCTCATACACACACACACACGTTGTTCCTCAAAGTTTTCAGAAAAGCGCTTTCTTTTTGTAGTCGGAAAAAAATGGTGGGTCAGAAGTCTGATGATCGCTTCCCCAAGCTTCTTATGATGCTTGCTGAGAATTCTGACAGAACTGGTTTTTCTGGTGTGAGGTTTAAAGGCCTCCTCGAACACCTCTCATGGGTTCCAGTCAGGGCTTTGTAGGTATCGTCCTCATGCTAGAGCCACCTTTAACCAAAGTTACAGATAACACTTAAAGATCTTCAGTTCTAGATGACCCTCCTCCTTTTCTGATGTCCATCACTTCTTTATTTAACCTGGTGCTCCCACCACCATGCTTCAGTTTTCTTCATTTTTCATTTCTCAATCCTCCATGCAAAGACACAGGGAGCACCGACCTTCATAAGTCAATGTGACAAAAGACATTGTTATCCTTGTTTTAAGACGTCTTTTGCGGGAGGACATTCTTGCTAGTCTCGAAACGTTTCGATACCACCTCGTACATCTCTAAAAAATGTATGTTCTCCTGAAACGCACCAACAATCGTGAAACCTGACGTTGATATGTTTGTGTTTTAGCTACCGTATCCCAGCCCACTTCCAGCACCACCCCGTCAAGTAAGTCCAAATACCTGGCTTGGAAATTTCTTTTTTTTTTTTTCCTCCTCAATTTCCTCTCTAATAAATTGTCCCTCCCTGCAGATGGTACGTCCCCGACGGTGGTGCCGCCGCCAAAGAAAAATTCGACGTTCGACGCCGCCAGTTTCATCGGCGGGATCGTCCTCGTGCTCGGCCTCCAAGCCGTCATCTTTTTCCTCTACAAGTTTTGCAAGTCCAAGGACCGCAATTACCACACTCTGTAAACAAACCAAAAAAAAAAAACCGACGCCGAGGTGTTGTGATGCACGTCAACCACACACACACACACACACACACACACACACACACACACACTTCGATTTCCCTCCGTCCTCTTGCGCCACATCACGTGATTATTTGATGCCTGTGGTTTGAGCTTTGCGTTTAAAAGAAAATGAGGATGTGATCTCACACACACACACACACACACACCTTAAAGCAGTGGCTTTGTTACAACCAACCACTTCTTCATTACAATGAGATCTTTTATCTCACCAAAAAATAAAATAAAAATGGCCACCTGTTTGTTCCTCGTCTAGACGAAGCAGGTTTTTCAGTGCCGCTGCTTTACAGGGTGGAGGTTAAAACGTCGTGATCACCACCTCCATGTTCCTTCACACTTTGAGTGAAGTCGCACCGTATGATTGTGTTTTCTGTTTGTTCGTGGTTTTTTTCTTCTTGCAAATAGGGGGCGGGGCAAATCGAAGCCCCTCCCCACAACCCTGCAATTCCGGTCTCCTTCGAAGCCATAGCTTGTAATTAATTTTGTTGTTTCAAATCGTGTGACTGTTTTTTTTCCCCTCTTTTTTTATGCTCATGTTCTTTTTTTTTTTTTTTTTTTACAGAGCATGATTTATCTGCAATAAATTCTAGAATATCTAGCTCCTTTCCGAAAAATTGTGCTGCATAGATCGTTAAATAGAACCGGTACTGTTGAGGGTGACGGCGTATCGTAGCGCCGAAAAAAGTCCCGTTTTTGTTTAGTTTTTTCCCCTGAGAACCTTTAAATCCCCAAATCCTCGAGTCTGGAGACAGTGGTGAATTTGTGTTTCTTTAAGCCTTAAACGTATGAATGCATGAGTATAGACTTTGCCACTTCCTGCTGGAGCAGGCTGTGTGTGTGTGTGTGTGTGTGTGTGTGTGTGTGTGTGTGTGTGTGTGTGTGTGTGTGTGTGTGTGTGTGTGTGTGCTATATTATCAGTGAGGGTGATAGAGGCTGCCAGCTGGACTGTTTGTTATAATTATAAAGAGAATATTAATTAATTAGGTAACAGTAGTTTGAGGTGAAAAGTTCAGTAGAGCGTTCCCAACCCCTCCCCCCACCCGGCCACGCCCTCCCGACCCTGCCTTAGTTTTGTTTAGTTTTCTCTGCTACGAGTCGTGTCTTGGACTCGTTCTTTGAGTTGCCTGGAATAATCAGGACGTTTAACAACCGGTGTGAATGTACTAGAAAATAAATAAATATATATATCGAAGTACAAGAAAAAAAATATTAAACGGACAGCTTTTTTTAAATTATTATTATTATTAAAAGACCTTCAGGCCACTGGTGCGACGTCTCTCACGTCCTGTTTCCGTTTTCTGTTCGGCGGATTTCCCCTTTTCAAGAGCAGGAAAAGTGAAGAAAACAAACAAAAAAAAAAAAACACGAGCTGCTTCGGATCTCAGAATTTTTCCATTTCTAGCCGTTTTATATCTGATTATAGTATTTTTTTTTTTTTTTTATTTTTTTTGGACCTGCCAAAATCCGCTCTGCATGTTCGGCACTTCGCACCGCTGTCTAACTTCCTGCAGACGAACGGTGCTTGAAAACGAATGAAGGGTAACTTTAGGGTTTGATTGGCGCTCGCTGCTAAATAAAACGCCGACGTCGCCGGAGCTGTTTGTTGTGTGCCATTATTTGAGTTTGGATTTATATTAATTAATAATATCCATCTTTTTTTTTTTCTTCGCAAAACAGTCGCTTTCTAAACCGAGCAGGTTGCACCACACACCAGTCACCACAGTGTTGCGCTATTCGAAGCGCTTGAGAGTTTGCGTTAATCTCCGGATGTCGGATTCGTTCTTCAGCAGCGAAATGAAATTTGCGTCGTGGTTTTTGAACTTCCTGGTCTGACCTGATGATGATGTCGGACCCGACACGGTGTCCGTTTCTTCATCAAGTCGGATCTGGATGTCGTTGAAGATAAAGATGACGATGTTGGATAGTGTTGGATGTTGAACATCCGGGTCTGACTTGTTGTTTTGATACATCATGGTATCAGTTATTAAACATCCACATGTCCCACAGACGTCGTCCCGATTTCCATAGAATCCCCCCAGTCTTTTTTTTCCACCCCTCCTCCCGTAATCACTTGTTTCTTGTCGCACCTCTTGAAAACGAAGTGCCTTACCGATGTAGAAGTTCGTTCAGGGGGGAAAAGAAGAAACTCTTAACGAGGACACGATGAAGAGAGCCGAGTGGAACGCTTGCTCCGTCCCGTTCGTCCTCGCTGCGAGTGTGTATCCGAACGTGCCTAGTTTTTGTTTGTTTGTTTGTTTGGCCGTACGCGTTTCCTGCACCTACACTTGCTATTGCTTTTGTTTCCATGACGTTTGCCTTAAAAATGTCTTTCGCCTGGAATTTTGGTTTTTTTTGCTGATTTTGGTTTGATGTTCAGAAAATCAATAATTAATTAAAAACGACATGGAAAACCAGATCCAAGCTTTGTGTGTTTCTATTTTTATTTTTTTACGTGGTATTGCCAAAAGTATTGGGACACCTGACTTTTCCCACCCATATGTGCTACTTCTCCAAACTGTTAGCGCACTTTTGTATCTGATGTCCATGGATGCTGTTTCATGAAATTTAGAAAGCTCTATGAAGATCTGGTTTGTACTAGAAGAACTCGAATGTCCTACACAGAACTCCTCGACCCCCTGGAACACCTTTTGGGATGAACTCGAAGCAACATTTTATTTCATCTCAGTAACATCCCTGTAGATCATAAAGGGCCACCATATCTGACCACCATAGCCATGCATCAAGTGGAAGGCCTTCCCAGAAGATTGGAGGCTGTTCAAGAAAATCAACTCAGGGTCAGGTGTCCTCCTTCATTTTGTCCATTGACAAGTTATTTTACTTCCTTGGATTCTCAAAAACCTCCAGAGTGCTTGTCTTAGTCTTCACAAGTGTTATTTGTAATCGCTACTCTCTGAGATGATAGTAGGAAGAACCCTGAGAGGAACCAGACTCGAGATGGAACCCATCCTCATCTTGAAGAGCCGTTCATTATAGTCAAGGTGATTTTGAAAGCAAATGGTGATTGTAGTCCTGATCCAGTGTCGCACAGAAGTGTGGTATCGAAATGTTTCGAGACTGGTTTTGTAACACGCCAACAGATGGAAGCATGCACAGTCACAGTGTGCGCCGACCTTCATAAGTCAGTGTGCTGTAAGAAATCGTCCTGTGTACATCTGGAGCTGTGCAACTGGTGCTGTTCTGACCACGTGTGCTCTCAGTCACCTCGCCCTCCCGTGGACCTCACCATCTTCCCGAAGATGATGATCAGCTGAAAGGTCAGCGTTTTGGCACCGTTGCGCAAAAAGCTCATGTCTCTTCAGGCTCTCCAGCGATGGGAACTTCAACAGGAGTGATCAGGTAGGTCTAGAGCGATCAGTGGAAATCGTCCTAGAAGATCTGGTTTGCCGTAAAGCAACGTTAGTAACGTCATTTCTGGCTGAAGAGATAAAACTCGAGTGGGAAACATCTTGACGCTAATGACCATTCAGGGGCACAAACGTGGAAGCTTAGTAGTGGTGGGATTTGAACTCTCAACCTTTCTGAACCAATGAGCGACCCCCTTTTTCGCGTGTGAACACGTCGCTATGGGTGAAATATAAACTCAGGCGATCTGAGGCATGTTTCTGCCAAACAAATTCATCATCAGAAGGATTACACTTCGTTGGCTTTGAGTATTGGACTTTGGAAGGTCATGAGTTCAAATCTCACCATTACTAAGCCGCCACTGCTGGGCCCTTGAGCGAGGCCCTTAACCCTCACCTGCTCCAATACCATACATGTAAATATGAATATGGGGGAAAAGTATTGTGACGCCTGACCTTTGATACGTTTTTGTTTTTTAAGATCTTTGGATGATACGAGTCAGGGTTCATGGGGGGTGTGTGTGTGTGTGTGTGTGTGTGTGTGTGTGCGCCTGTGTCCTGGACTCTTTGGGGTTTCCCAAACGAAGGACAGTCTGTCTGTCCTCATGGCAGCTGTTTCTTCTGTCTGCCTCGTGCACATTTTTGACGAAACAAGCAAAATGATCTGTGCTTTTTACATTTTTGTAATTTTTTATTTTTTTTTAACGTTTCGCGTGCACCATGAAGTTCTGTGTTCCGCTCGTGCACGTGTGTGTGTGTGTGTGTGTGTGCTGTGTCAGCGTGAGAGAAAACAATGCAATGTGGAATTTGGGGACGGCGTGTGATTCGCAACTAGACCGAATCGGGGGAGGGGGCTGTCTCACAAAACAGGTTTCTTTCAAGAGAGAGAGAAAAAAAACTGAACAGACGAGAGAAAACAAAGAGACAAGCGTTTACGTAATTCATACTCGAGAGGGAGAGAGAAAGTCAGGCCGGGTGTCCAGATACTTTTGGCTGCACTGTGTTTAAAATAAATAAATAAATAAATGAAATAATACCCAAGACTTTACCATGGTTACCATGGTGACATACCTGCGAAAGCCCTGACCATGATTGCGAGACGATTGAAAAAATAAAAACTATAATCGCCACAATATTATTTTATTACAATATTTAAATATGTCGACAATGAAAAGAACGATCTCATTAAAAGCATGGAGAGAAAAATGATATCCCAAGACGTCCTCACGTTTCCCAGCTGATGTCCCTCTGCCGGAGGTTCGACTGCATCCTCTGGGCGTCTCTGAGAAGCTGTAGACGCTCGTGACCGGCCGTCTGGTGCTTCTGTGGTCTACAGGGCGAGACGGTACCTGTGGGAGGAGACGCCACCTGGACTTGGTTTAAACACCGCGTGTCTGCGCTTGACGCTCGCTTCGGTTTCGGCTTCTTCTTCTTCTTCTCCTTCTCCGGGCTGCTCGGGGACGGCTTTTGGACCTAAATGCGTGAAAACACGTGTACAAACGTCATCACCACTATGATTTACGTACCGAGACGGGGTATCAGCGCTCTCTTTCTGTATACTCTATAATGTGGCTCCTGAGGACCATGAACTCAATCCAGACCCCTGAGCAGATACACTGTATGGCCAAAAGTTTGTGGACACCCGTGAGCATCTCATTCGCTCTTATAATGTGCTCCACTCTTCTGGGAAGATGTTCCTCTAGAATTGTGAGATTGCATTCGCAATGGTGTAGTGAAGTCAGGAGATCTGGGGTGATGCCCCGGTTCATCCCATTGGGTTTAAGCTCTATAGGAGGCCACTCTAGATCTTCCACACGCATCCAACCCATGGAAAGCAGATCTTCACAGAGCTTTGCGCCTACTTTTAGCCACATCACGGCCTCCTCACTTCTTCAGCCTACATGAGGAACCTGACTTTCCTGAATGGCTGAATGAAATAAACAAATCTCCACAAAATTTTGAGGAACATCTCCCCAGAAGAGTGAATGAATAAAGCCAAGGTGTCCAAATACTTTTGGCAAAATAGGGTGTACACAGTGTTTCTGTTCATAAAATCCTCAAATCTCGTTCCGCATCATTTCACAGTCTAAACATTTCCAGATCTACAAAAATAAATTTAGGAAACCCGACCGCCGGGAACGAAAGGAGCAGGAGGACGTTTACGGTTTGCTGGTGTTTGCGGAGTTTGGTGATTTGGGATGCTTTCTCCTCCATCTTCCTGACCAAGCAGTCCAGCTCTCTCTCCAGATCCTCCCTCAGCTGGCGTTGATCAGTCTCATCGATCTGCCTGACCAGCTCCTGATGTTCACTGCAACACACACACACACACACAAACACACACACACACACACACAGTAGTTGTGATTAGATTAGTTTGCATGCGTTTCAGTTTATGTCCAAACTAAATGTTTATATTTACGTTCGTATGCGATACAATTGATATAAAACTCTAATGAATTCCCGTGAATTCCTTCCCGACTTCCCAAAATTCCCCCGGAGGAAGTTTCCATGGAAAGTGTCTGGATAGTTTCCGTCCCTTTTGCAACTCTGCTCCTGAACCACGGACTTTTAAAAAAAGATTTTACACGTCGTATCTTTTTCTCTCATTTTCCTACACTATGGGGCCAAAAGTATCCGGACGCACAACCCCGCCCCCGAAGCTCAAGAAACAAGAAGATCTTCTTTCCAAGGGGTTGGATAGTGTGTGGAAGAACTTCAGTGTCCTGCTATAGAGTTTCAAACCCTCACCTACATCAGTACCTGACTTTCCTAACCCTAAAATCTTGTAGAACATCTTCCCAGAAGAGTGGAGCTCAATATAAGAGCAGAATGGGAAGCTCAAAAAAAAAAAGCACACAGCAATATAATCGGGTGTCCACAAACTTTTGCTTATACATATATAGTGTGTGTTTCAGGAATCGCTCGCGTTACCCACAAGCTCATGTGCCCAAGTTCGTCCTGTAGCGCTAGAAGAAGTTCAGAAAGGCTGCCCATAGCTGCAGCTCCGTCGCTCGGGGATCGTTTTTTCTGCACAGACTGCGTCCTCTCACACACCCGAGGCTGCCTGGTCTTGAGGAGATGCAGCACGCTCTGAACGTTGGCGTTGACCGAGTGACTGGGGCTTGTCGACTGTTGCAGACAAAAACACAGTTTAGAGATTAATAATAAGGAATAAGCGGATCCTTTCTAAGCACCAGTTACTCACCGTTCCAGCCACGAACGGCATCCTCTTGGCTTTGGGGACGCATTTGGGGACGTCTGTATTAACCGGTTTCTGAAATAATGATTTAATTACCAAAAAAAAGAAAAAAGTTACAATAATTCCCATAGCAAAACAATTTTCTATTATGTTGGAATAGAGCACCATCTAGTGGCGAGTTGGGAATAATGACTCCTAACTACCTTACTCTTCTCTTTGGTCATCTTTTTTTTTTTGGGTTTCACTTCAGCGGCCGAAACGAGCAGGTTGGCCTCGAGCTCTCTCCGTAACTGTAAATGCAGAAAAGCTCTTCATGTCTACAGCAGCAGAAGCTCCGTTCAGTGGAGCTCATTATAAGAGCGAATTTAGAAAAAAGAAGCACGTAGCGATCTAATGGTGAGGTGTCCACAAACTTTTGGCCGTATACTGTACGTGTTCAAAGCTC
>JBCEWE010000282.1:1228947-1231447 GCA_039877035.1 Silurus lanzhouensis
CACCTCTAAACATCTCACTACACCTCCCTGTTCCTCACCCGACCTCCATACATCTCTACACACTTCTAAACATCTCACTACACCTCCCTGTTCCTCACCCGACCTCCATACATCTCTACACACTTCTAAACATCTCACTACACCTCCCTGTTCATCACCCGACCTCCATACATCTCTACACACTTCTAAACATCTCACTACACCTCTCTGTTCCTCACCCGACCTCCATACATCTCTACACACTTCTAAACATCTCACTACACCTCCCTGTTCCTCACCCGACCTCCATACATCTCTACACACTTCTAAACATCTCACTACACCTCCCTGTTCATCACCTGACCTCTATATATCTCTATACACCTTCAAACATCTCCATCTATCTCTACACACCTCTAAACATCTCATTACACCTTCCTTTTCCTCACCTCATCCCCTCATATCTCTTCACACCACATCACACTGAAGATCAAACAAGCACCAAATCTGTCCAGAAGAATGGGTGAAACCCCACACTGTATGTTGATCTGCTAGGAACTGAGCTGCAGCAGAAGGTGGTCCTACCTAACACATACCCAAGCAGCACATTATATTTTCATATTGTGTGTGTGTGTGTGTGTGTGTGTGTGTGTTTGTGTGTGGATGTAAATGTGGATCTAGGTCAGCTTCGTGCTGATTCATGACAGGACATGGGGGTTTTGGCTTCAGGGTTTTGAAGACCAAGGGCACTCGAGCAAACATACACACTGGAAGGACGCTAATCATAACAATGAGAAGTGTGAGGGTGTGTGTGTGGGTGTGTGAGGTGTTTAAATCAGCTGTAGGCCAGGTAGAGTTGAGCGATATGGAAAGAAATATCAATATCACGATACTCCAGGATGTTCCACTGATGGTCACTACACAACTGATCAGATCCAAATCCAGAAGGAGATACCAAGAGATATGTAGATTTTCTATGTGGTTCGATTTCTCCTCGTTTCTCGAGCGCCGCCGCTGCAACGTGAACGCGACGTATCGTGACACTACGGAGGCCCAGACGCGTCCTGAGAGTCACATAGAATACAGATTTACATGGCAGAGGTAGAGCTGTAACTTCCTGCAGACACAACAGGAAAAGAACGTCTGGTTTTATTTTATGAAAGGGGAGGAAGTATATGAATGGGGATCGCAATAGCGGTGAATCGGATCGCGTCGCATCAGTAGCTGCTTTATATGTTTCTTTAGTTTATCGTTTCGAAGGCTACGCTTCAAGTGAGTGTGCCCTCTAGTGGCTCGGGTGGAGAATGACCTATTCGTGATAATATGGTACGCCACTGTCTTGGGTAAGACATTTCTGCTGCTCTTGTAAATATTTACAGCTTTCATAATAACGTAAGAAGATTTTAGACGGATTTTGTTACATTATGAGGGCAAAAGTATCGGGACACCTGACTTTTCCAGTAACTGTGAAGATGAACTCCATGAAGATCCGCTTTTCATGGCTTGGATGTGGGTGGAAGATCTTGAGTGGCGTATCTGCTATAGAGCTCCAACCCTAGTGGGATGAATGTGAACGCCACCCCAGGCCTCTTTACCTACATCAGTAACTGATTTAACTAAGTGGCCGAAATCTCCACAAAATCTGGAGAAACATCTCTAAAGAGTGGAGCTTCTTATAGGAGTAAATAGGGTCAGGAGCAAAACAAACATCTCCAGCTACAGATTCGAATCCCAAAAATAATCCCCACCCCACCCCACCCCACCCTGCTGATTCCGGCGGTATTCAAACACGAGGGTGTGAAAGCGTCCCTCAGGCTGAACTTCTGACCTGCATTTGATAGCTGAAGACGTTTCCATTTCTCTGTTCTTGAAATAGCTGAAGAGTTTGCACTGGGTCAGTTTAGGGTGTGTGTGTGTGTGTGTGTGTGTGTGTGTGTGTGTGTGTGTGTGTGTGTGTGTGTGTGTGTGTGTGGGGCTTGTTGTTGGTTGCTTGGCATCGCTCAAGGGCTAAAAAAGCATTAAGCACCATTCCTGGCACACACACACACACACACACACACACACACACACACACAACATGAGAGTGACTGGAATACAGAACGAAGGCAGAGAAAGAGTTGGAACCCTCCCCGATACGATCTCCTTCAACAGCCTTCATGGAAAACCAGACGTGACCTATATACTGGGTACGGCCAAAAGTTTGTGGACACCCGACCGAATGATTGTCTTCTTTCTGAACGTCCCGTTCCACATGTCTTTCTTAACTCCAGATGTTGTTCTAGATCTTTCCCGAAGGTTCTTAAGAGAGTCAGGGACTGATGGAGTTGAGGAGGTCTGAGGTGCAGTCAGCATAAAAAAATCTACCGAGAAGGTGTTCAATAGGGTTTTTGAAGTGAACAGCAGGGGGCGGTGTTGCCCTATTGTGGCTAGATTGGAAATTTCCACCAAACGCTTGACCCTGAAAAGGCTTGTAGACTTTGTAGTGTGTGTGTGTGTGTGTGTGTGTGTGTGTGTGTGTGTG
>JBCEWE010000282.1:1236447-1238947 GCA_039877035.1 Silurus lanzhouensis
GGAGGAGGGAGAACGAGAGAGCAGGAGAGTGCAAAGCAAGTTCTGTTCTTCACTCATCATCCCTCCATCCCTTCATTTCTCCATCCCCTTTCCCTCATTTCTCATTGGAGAAAAGCCGAACTGCTTTGCTGTACCGCGATTGGCTCGGAGCGGACACACCTCCGGACCTCTAGAATATGTTTGTGTGAAGAGAGGAAGAAAGAGAGGGGGGGAGAGAGAGAGAGGGGGGGGGGGAAGAGGATTCGAGCGATTGAAAGGTTGGACCCGATTCAAAAACTTCTAGGAAGAAAGAAAAAAAAGGGAAAAAAAAACAACCCGGAGAGATGTTTGTTTGTGCTCCTAAGTGGGAAGGAGGGAGGGAGGGAGGAAAAGAGGGATGGAGAGAATAAGAGAGGAAAGCATTTTCGCCTGCATTTCATTTGTTCTTCCATTCGCTTGCTTTGTGTAGAGATTCCTGGAACCGAGGAATCCAAACAGACCTGCGTTTTTCTTTTTTTTTTCTTTTTTTCTTTACATTCGAACCCTGAAGCTCTCCATTCGAGCACCGTGGGTTTTCTTTTCTCCAAATATCTGAGAAAAACAAAAAAAACCTTCAGATGATTGACGTGTTTATGAAAACGGTTTGGCTCTCTGCCAGATCCTTGGGTGAAAACATTGCGTATTTCTTCATCGCCGTCGCTCTAATCGCTCCCAAGTGCTTCGGTTTGTATGAGAACTTCAGAGATAAGCTTCTAAATCCACTTGACTGTAAATCAAGGAAGAACAGTTAAGAACGTTCTGTATGGGTTCTTTTAGGGTTCCACCATCGAAAAACCTTCATGCGACGTTCTGGGAACCTTCAGAGAACGCTCCTGGAACGCTCAGGGTCGGGTGTGTCCACAAACTTTTGGCCTCATCAAGTAGCTATAGACTAACTAGATCTTAAATTATGTAAAACTATATAGAAGTAACGACTGGGTTCGTTCGCTCCCTCAAATGTCTGTAACTAAAAACGGATAATAAAACAAAAACGTGCGACGTAGCGTTGTTGTTCGTAACAGTAAAACGCGGTTGTTTAATCGTTTAAGCGATAAATCTTACTAGAAGTAGGCGTGAACTAACCGTCGATGAAGGATTCTCCGGTCTGGGAAGCGGGAAAGTTAATTGACAGCCGCTAACGAGGCGACGTCGTGTTATTCGTTAGCGATCGAATCGTGACGGCGGTAACGGAAACTCGCGCAGCGACACGCCTGGTCGTGTTTTATTTATTTATGCGACATTTCCTTGTTCCTTGTATTATTAATGAAAACTACTGTAAGATAGCAAACTTTAGCTTGTGTGTGTGTGTGTGTGTGTGTGTGTGTGTGTGTGTGTGTGTGTGTGTGTGTGTGTGTGGGCGCATCGAATATTTTTTGTGTTACACCACATAAACACACATAAACACACCACACGATTGTTGGAGGGGGGGTTTTGTGGTCCTCGTGGTCAACCGGTCACCCCATGGCCACGCCCCCTGGCCACGCCTCCAAGATGTGTTTGTGACATAGATGTGCCTCGGTGCTATTAACAAACTGGGAAAACAAACATGACTAGAAGTTAGTCAGCTCAAGTGTGTTTTGTGTGTGTGTGTATGTATGCGAGTATGTGTTTCCCCCTCCCCCACCCCCCTCTCGCGATCAGTATCGGATTGTTTACCGATGACGGTACAAGCGCAGGCATGTTTGGCTCACGCTCGCCGAGTGTGTTTTCTTTCCCTCCTTGTTTTCTCCCCGTTTCCCTTTTTCTCTTCCGCTTCCAACCTGCTTCTGCAAACGCAGCGAAAACATCGAGCTCCTCCGCTAATATTAAAGATGCGTTATGTAAAATAAGAGCAATGGCTTTATAAAGCCGGTTCCATGCAGTTCTTACATTTCAGGCTGAATTGTTTTTCTGGCCCTGAAATCAGCTCCATGTTTAACACGACTCCTTTATAAAACAAAATCATTTGTCGACTTTCGAGTCACACGGTACAGATGTTTTTTATTCTTTACCGTCATGCATGCAGCAGAGGGCCTGAAAAATGGCGCACCGCTCCTTTAAAGCGTCGCTGCCAGGCTGCAGTTAGTGAGGTTCGCTGATGCAGTGTTCTCGCTAATACTAATGATGTGTGTAACCCTGAACAGGAAGTAGAGAGCAGCATCGCAGGAAGTCATGCTGCCTGTACAAAAGCTGTTCATGCCTGGGGGGAAAGTCCCTTACCACACACACACACACACACACACACACACACACACACACACACACACACACACACACACACACAAAGATTTTTTTTCTGTTTGAGAATGTGAAGAGGTCACAGTGCAGGTCATGTCTGTTTGAGAGAGGCATGTTCTATGTAAAATCTTCAATCCATACATACACACACACACACACACACACACACACACACACACACACATATACAGTCTCACATCCACACACATATACAAAAAACATACATGCACGCATATATATATATATATATATATATACATTTATA
>JBCEWE010000282.1:1243947-1283947 GCA_039877035.1 Silurus lanzhouensis
GACTACGCAAAAACGTGCCGAGGAGAGGCGAGAGTGTGCACGGGCGGCCAAAAACGCAGAGCACCATCCCTTTTTCTTAGAAAGAACAACGGAAGAATGGACGGAGGGAGAAAAAAAATAGGGGCTGATACTTGAACATGAGCGAGGAAGAAAAGAATCGCGTCCTGAATGTTTTAAAAAACGTGCGCTGTACAAAACACGTGAATAAAATATACACAGTTCCTGTATTCATTCTGCCAAAGGTTTGTGGACACCTAAACGTAAGCTTGCTGTGTGCAGATTTTGTTCAGGTGTCTGTCTGTCTGTCTGTCTGTCTGTCTGTCTGTCTGTCTCCATTTGCTCTTATAATGAGCTCCACTCTTCTGAGAAGACGTTCCTCAAGATCTTGTGGAGATTTCTGAGATTTCATTCAAGCATGAGGACTTTGGTGTCACGAGAGAAACACGATTAAGGTCACGTGTATAAGGCTGTGGTACGTGAGGAGGTATAAACCTTATTTTTCTCCCTTTATTTGACCACACACACACACACACACACACACACACTAACACTCTTAACCCCATAGCTTGTAAACAGGAAATGAAACTTTCTAGTTTTTCTAGCAGTGGCTCACAGATCTGATCCCCAAATCACGCTTTTTCTTGGCGAAAAAAAAAATGCAAAAGATGCTGGTCATGTGACTGTTTTGTACAGGAATAAAATACATTAATTAATTATACATTTGAGTAAGAAATAATGGTCTGTTTTGCCAAGAGGAACACCCACACCCCCCAAATGCTTATAATTCGCCCTTCTGCGAGCTCAGGCTTGTTAACGGATTCAGGGTTTTGCTGCGCGGATCAGACGTCAGGCGTTTAGTCCCGCTCGACTCTAGTCGTCTGTTTTCTGATCCGATCGTTCTGCAGAGGTGCTCAGGCTTAGAGAAGTAACCGAGGGCTAAAATGCGTTGCCATGGACAAGTGTTTGTTCATGAAAACCCTCCAGGGACTCCAGAGTTTGACCTGAAGAGAGATGACCATCTGTTCCTCCAGTTGTCCAGACTGGATGGCCGCCTTCTGCTGTGTTTTCAGCTGGTGCTTAATGTGTGTGTGTGTGTGTGTGTGTGTGTTTATTGTGTGGGTTGTGGGTGTGTGAATGTGTAAGCATGGCTTTTTGACTGGGCAGGTTGTGGCGAAGTGTGTGTTTGTGTGCGAGTGTGTGTGAGAGTTCAGAAGCTTCATTGTCTGACTGTTTCCTCTCGTAGTCCCACAGGAGAGTCGACTTTAGATAGTTAAAGACCTTGACCCGTGAAACAAAGGTTATAGAACACACTCAGGGTTCAGGTGGAGGGATGAGGACGGGGACGGGGACGAGGACACTGCGATACAAAACATATCTGAAACAGATCACCTGCTGTTTAATCAGTGTATCAGTGATGTTTAAAATCACATTCAATAGATTTATATTACAACTTCTACAACATATTATACAGAAGACAGTAATCTATCTATCTATCTGACTGGCTGGCTGGCTAGCAGTTAGTCTGTCTGTCTGGCTATGTGGCATTCTTTCTATCTATCTCTCCATGTCTATGTCTGTCTGGCTAGCAGTTAGTCTGGCTGGCTGGCTAGCAGTTAGTCTGGCTGTCTGGCTAGCAGTTAGTCTGGCTGTCTGTCTGGCTAGCAGTTAGTCTGGCTGGCTAGCAGTTAGTCTGTCTGTCTGTCTGGCTAGCAGTTAGTCTGTCTGGCTAGCAGTTAGTCTGTCTGTCTGTCTGGCTAGCAGTTAGTCTGTCTGGCTAGCAGTTAGTCTGGCTGGCTGGCTGGCTAGCAGTTAGTCTGGCTGGCTGGCTGGCTAGCAGTTAGTCTGGCTGGCTAGCAGTTAGTCTGTCTGACTGTCTGGCTAGCAGTTAGTCTGTCTGGCTGGCTGGCTAGCAGTTAGTTAGTCTGTCTGTCTGTCTGTCCATGTGGCATTCTTTCTATCTATCTCTCCATGTCTATCTCTGGCTGGCTGTCTGGCTAGCAGTTTGTCTGGCTGGCTGTCTGTCTGTCAGTCAAAATATAAATTTGGATAAATGTGTGTTTAGATGTTTGCTCTTTATTTAGCTTTAGCAAAACACGTCTGTGTGTATATGTATGTGTGTGTATATATATATATGTGTGTGTGTGTGTGTGTGTGTGTGTGTGTGTGTGTGTGTGTGTGTAAGTAACTACAATAGTATTTGAATGTAATTACGTGATGTATGTGTGATATTGTTCCTGCAGTTGTTTTTCCGCAAGTTGTTTATTTCTTCCTCCTGCGTTTTATTCAGCGCAGAAGCTGAAAGCCTGCAGAACCTGTTTCTCTTCTTGTCTTTCTTTTTTCCATTTGCCCTGACAAGGATAGATGGATGGATGAATAGATAAATACATTGATAAGTGAGAAAGAGAGGGGAGGATATTCGGGGTGTTTCACCCACAGTAAAAACAGAATTCGAGAAAAGTCTGTATATTTATCAAAAACAACAACCCTGAAATGCCATAAGTATTCGGACACTTGCGAATGAGCTCTGGTGCCTCCTACACTCTGAAACATTGATTGGAGTCTAACTGTGGAAAAGTGTATCTTCTATTTCTTCGGTTCAGACAGACAGCGACTCATCAATTTACTTAAGTGCATTTTTAGAAACCAGACTTTCCAGTTCTGTCTCCAGGAAATTGCAGCTCTACCTCTGCCATGTTAATCTGTATTGTATGTGACGCCTCTGGACAGCAGTGGCGCTGAGAGAACGCGCTCCAGAAACGATCTGCATAGAAAATACTGCTCACAAATTATTGGTTGCTTTCTAAATAATTAAAGTAAAGTGCATCTACTAATAACTAAATATATATAATCAATTTTATCAAATTTTATTAAATCACATTATTATAATTTTTTCTTCAATCCACATTCGATATCTCTCCTGCTGCTCTGTTGCATGAGCCGGCCCTCAAAATGGGGGGAAAAAACGTGAAACGGCATCAGACCACGTCGGCGTCCCGATACTTTTGGTGTGTGTACCTGCGACGTCACACTGCTGAACTCCGCCACCTCAGCATTTCTTTTTTTTTTCTTGTGAAAGCGTCTCGCACACCTCACCTCTGCCCGCTACAGGAATAAAAGTAGTTTTTTGCACCGTACTGCTAAAGAATAAAAAAAAAAAAAAAAAGGTTCAAATGATGAGCAAATAAATAAATAAACTATTTATTATTTATTTTGCTCTCCTCCCCCAACAATCCCCCTTCCCCCCTCCTACTGCTCTTTTGGGTTTGACAGGTTACGGGTCGGTTATTAATTAACCGCTAGACAAACACGCTCGCGGCGGTGAGTATATACGGAGTCCGGCCCCCTGACGCACGGGTTCAAAGCAACAGACACAAAGTGGCGTAAATTTACCACTTTAGCTCCGCCCCCTTCGTTTCTCGCTTATTCAAACACCCCGTACTTTAGTTTTTTTTTTTTTTCCGGTAAATATTAACGCTACAGTTTCCCCTCAAGTCCCATGAATGTAAATGTACATGCACACAATATTGCCAAAAGTATTGGGACACCCGACTTCTCACCCTTATGTGGCTCTTCTTCAGACTTGAGAAGAATAAAATGTTCCCTCCTGTTCAACTCAACCTGTTTCAGCTCCATGCAGACCTGCTTTCCATTAGTCGGATTTGTGAGGAAGATCTTGAGATGGTAAATGCACACGTCAACGATGAGAGCCGAGAGTGAGGATCTACACAAATATACACGGCGTGTCCAAAAGTATTGGAACAACCACCTTTTTGCCCACCCTGATGTCTGTGGATGTTCTTTAAACTGTTCCCACAAAGTTGGAGGGGGCGGAGCCAAAACTGTTCCAGCTCCTTAAAGATCTGCTCTCCATGGGTTGGATATGTGTGGAAGATCTTGAGTGGCCTGCTATAGAGCTGTGAACCCCATCATCAGGCATCATTCTTTCTTTCTCTTTTCATTCTCTTTCTATCCGTGTTCTTTTCATCCATTTTTCTTTCTTTCCTTTCTTAATTCATTCTTCCCTTTTTTCCTTCTTTATCTTTTTCCATTTTCTTTTATTCTTTCCTTTTTTCTCTCTTTCTCTTTTTAATCTCTGTATTCTTTCTTTCTCCTTTTCCTTTCCTTTTGTTCTGTTTTTCCATTTTCTTTCTTTCTCTTTTTATTCTCCTTCTACTCGTGTTGTTTCTTTTTCAATTCTTGCTTTCTTTTCTTCCATTTTTCTTTCTCCTTTTCTTTCCTCCCTTCTTTCTTAATTCATTCTTCCCTTCTTTCTTAATTCATTCTTCCCTACTTTCTTTCTTTCTATCTCTCTCCTTTTCCTTTCTTTTGTTCTGTTTTTCCATTTTCTTTCTTTCTCTTTTTATTCTCCTTCTATTCGTGTTGTTTCTTTCTTTTCAATTCTTGCTTTCTTTCTTTCTTTCTTTCTTTCTTTCTTTCTTTCTTTCTTTCTTTCTCTCTCCAAATTTTCCTACCGCTCAAAAACACACACCTGAACTTCCCTCCAATTAAAATCTAATATTCAGACCGACCGGAGAGAACAGTTCTTGTGGTGAATTTACTACCAAAAGAAAACATTTATTTATTTACTGACTTATTTATTTTAGTCCTGAACTTTCTGTCCCGCTTTAACTTCACAGCAACTGCGTGTTCCAGAGCTAGCGTAAACAAAACCACAAATTAGCCTACGATCAAATTAGCTGCTAGCAATCTTTTGAGAACTGCTTCCTATTTCTGAGTGTCTTTCGAGATTATCCTGAGCAACACCTACAGCGTATTACATAATGCACATACATGTTAGAAAGGTTGCTCCAACATGGGGGGGTGTGTGTGTGTGTGTGTGTGTGTGTGTGTGTGTGTGTGTGTGTGTGTGTGTGTGTGTGTGTGTGTGTGTGTGTGTGTGTGTGTGTGTGTGTGTGTGTGTGTGTGGCTATTGTTGAGCAATCCCATGCTGTCAAGGTTTAAGCACTAAAGATAGCAGAGGAAGGCGCTTTTTTTCTTTGCTTTCTCCCGTATTACTGGATGCTGTATTGTGTGTGTGTGTGTGTGTGTGTGTGTGTGTGTGTGTGTGTGTGTGTGTGTGTGTGTGTGTGTGTGTGTGTGTATACCCGCTGCGTTGTTCATGTATTGCGACAGCTGTGAGTTCTGCCTTTTAAAATAACATCCACGGGAACTTTGGCTTCCCCGAACACGCAGCGTTCCTCAGGCCTCCACCTTTTCCACAATACAGAACTTCACATTCTTTGTGGGTCCATGTGGGTTTCCTCCTGGTTCTCAGGGTTTCCTCCAAACCTTCTGCAACCATAAATCCAAGAGGTAAATAAATGAATAGCAGAAAATTTCATGAATTGTGACTCGAAATTTCTTTCTTTCTTCTTTAATCTTTTTCCATTTTCTTTCCCTTTTTTCATTTCTTTCTTTCTTCTCTCTTTTTCATTTTCTTCTTTTTTTCCTTAACTTTTTACATTTTCTTTCATTTTTTTCTCTCTTTCTCTTTTTACTCTCTGTATTCTTTCTTTCTCCTTTTCCTTTTTTTGTTCTGTTTTTCCATTTTCTTTCTTTTTTTCCATTTCCTTACTTTCTTTCTTTTTTTCTTTCCATTTTCTTTCATTCTTTCCTTTTTTCTGTCTCTCTTTTTACTCACTGTATTTTTTCTTTCCTTCACCCTTTTCTTTTTTTCCTTTCTTTTGTTCTTTTTTCCATTTACTTTCTTTCCTTCTGTCTTTATACTCTTTTTTTTTTCTTTGACTTTTCTCTTTTTCTTTCTTTCTTTCTTTCTTTCTTTCTTTCTTTCTTTCTTTCTTTTTTTCTTTCTTTCTATCTCCTGAAAGAGAAATGGAGACTCAATGTGGAATGAGATGTTCAAAAAGAAGCACATAACAACCTTATGGTCAGGTGTCCACAAACTTATGATTACAATGAACAAACTCCATCAAATGATGGAATTCTGAAGCAACTGAAGAGGAACGAGGTGGAGTTCCAATTCATCCCAATAGTGTTTGAGTTCTAGAGCAGGCCACTGAAGATCTTCCACACACATCCATTCCATGGAAAGCAGATCTTCATGGAGCTCGGTGCACTTTGTGTGGACGTGTTTTTGAGTCGTGTTTGTTTGGAGAAGAAGCTCGTATGGGTGGAGAAGAAGCTCGTATGGGTGGAGAAGAAGCTCGTATGGGTGGAGAAGAAGCTCGTATGGGTGGAGAAGAAGCTCGTATGGGTGGAGAAGAAGCTCGTATGGGTGGAGAAGAAGCTCGTATGGGTGGAGAAGAAGCTCGTATGGGTGGAGAAGAAGCTCGTATGGGTGGAGAAGAAGCTCGTATGGGTGGAGAAGAAGCTCGTATGGGTGGAGAAGAAGCTCGTATGGGTGGAGAAGAAGCTCGTATGGGTGGAGAAGAAGCTCGTATGGGTGGAGAAGAAGCTCGTATGGGTGGAGAAGAAGCTCGTATGGGTGGAGAAGAAGCTCGTATGGGTGAAGAAGAAGCTCGTATGGGTGGAGAAGAAGCTCGTATGGGTGAAGAAGAAGCTCGTATGGGTGGAGAAGAAGCTCGTATGGGTGGAGAAGAAGCTCGTATGGGTGGAGAAGAAGCTCGTATGGGTGGAGAAGAAGCTCGTATGGGTGGAGAAGAAGCTCGTATGGGTGGAGAAGAAGCTCGTATGGGTGGAGAAGAAGCTCGTATGGGTGGAGAAGAAGCTCGTATGGGTGGAAAAGTCGGCGTCCAAATACTTTTGGCTTTACAATACAGTGTGTTTATTTGAAAAGCGTTGAGGGGAAAAGGAAGGGAATGAAAGAGTAAGAAAGGGACAGAAATAGCATGAGAAAGAGAGAGAGAGAAAAAGAGAGATCCTTGTTTTTCGTTTTTTCTCTCTTCCTCTTTTTTTTTCCTTTTCTTAATTTTTATATTGTCACACCATATAGTCTAAAGTTCACCACCACTTCTTTTGCCTTCTCAGCACACACACACACACACACACACACACACACACACACACACACACACACACACAAAGCCTTAGCGCTCCTACATAGAGACTATACACACTTGTAGTCACACAGCTGCAGACTGGAGTTTGTCTTTTTTTTCTTTCTTTCTTTCTTTTTTTCCCCTCCTGGTAGAGGAACTTGAACAGAGTGGGGGAGTGAGAGGCAAAAAAACCAGATTGGACCCTGAAACTGTTGTTCTGGCCTGTGATTGGCTGACTCCCTGTTGCTAGGCTTATGTCATTGCTGCTTTTCTATTTCTCCCTCAGTCTGTTTTTTTTCTCTCGCTCGGCTCTCTGATAGGTCAGGTTAGAACTGGTTCTGAGCAGGGCGAAGCCAGGGCACTTTTTTTTTCTTCTTCTTCTTTTCTTTCTACCACTTGTTGAACATCCGAAGTTCTGTGGTTAAGTAGCTGTTACCTCCTCCTCCCCCCCGTTTTCTCGTTCGGGACGAGCACTAAAAAAACGGTTGCGAGACGTGACGAGATTAATTCACACCTGGAGGCTTTGATTGCGTCGGGATGAAAGCGCTCGGAGGGCGACCTTTCCGTCTTTCACGTTTGCATTTCGTAGAGGATTTGAATTCCATAAGTGAAGCCACAGGCCAAAGATTTCACCTGATAAAAAGTTCACACACACACACACACACAGTTCAGGAGAACCGTTGCCTGGTATCTCGTATAGGTTTGAGGGCTTGTCGTCATGAGAGGCTCGTTTCCCTCCTCCAACCCCCTTGTGAAACTGTGTGTGTGTGTGTGTGTGTGTGTGTGTGTGTGTGTGTGTGTGTGTGTGTGTGTGTGTGTGTGTGAGGATAGGAGGGGGGGGACCCACAAAAACAATGAACATGCTGAATAGACTCTCCATCACTCGTGCCGTGTGACAGTGGAAGAACGTCCAGTATGCAAAAGCTCACGTCACGTATCTTCTCAAATCACGCTCCATTAAAATCAGTTCAGATCTCTGTCTCTGTCTATTCGATCCGATTCAAGAAAACTGATCCACCAAACTTTTCGATCCGATCTTACATTAAAAAAAGTAACTAAGAAGTTCCTCGGACCTTGGAGACGAGCAGGTTTGTTTGCTCCTGATAAGAGGAACTCACAAAGTCCACTTTTTTTTTAGAGGAAGGCGTATCGATTGGAGGAGCGTCGATCAATACCTTCGAAAGAATGGCGTCAATTTCTGTCCTGTTTGAAGAGACGGGGGTGGTGGTGGAGGAGGGGAGGGTGAATAATTTCCAGAAAATAATCCAATCACATCGTCTCTCTCTCCTCTCTCTCTCTTCTCTCTCTCTTTCTCTCTCACTCTCTCCCCTTTTCTCTCTTTCTCTCCCCTTCTCTCTCTTTCCCCTTCTCTCCCCTTTTTTCCTCTTTCTCTCTTCTCCCTCTCCCACTCTCTCTCTTTTTCTCTCTTTCTCTCTCGCTCTCTCTGCAGTGCACCACTTCTCTTCTCCCTTCTTTTTTCTTTTCTTCCACTGCCTCGGCTTGCGTCTCTCTCTCTCTCTCTCTCTCTCTCTCTCTCTCTCTCTCTCTCCTGCAAATCGACCAAGGAAAAGGGACTTTGTTCTGCTTTTATCAGAGACGCTGATCGAGGTGTCATTCATTCACTCACTTATAGTGCTGTAACAATAAAAGGACAAAAAAACATCGTCCGTCTCCCCTTCAATTTATTATCCCTGAGATACATTTCACATTGCAGATTGCTGCATTCTGTCTGTCTGTCTGTCTGTCTGTCTGTCTGTACACGCGTATATAATTGATTAATTAATTAGGATTAATTGGCTCGTTTCGGCTGGTACATGAGGTGTGTGTGTGTGTGTGTGTGTGTGTGTGTGTGTGTGTGTGTGTGTGTAATATATATAAAAGGTATAAACCTGTTTGAGGTTACATATGATCATTTGTTTTTATTTATTTATTTTGTCATTTTTTTGTTGGTTTTTTTTTTCTTTTTTTATTGTATTTAAATGGTCTTATTTCCCATCATCCCTCCGCCCTCCTGATCATGAAGTTTGTGAGACAGTGGAGTGGAGTGCAGTCAGAACCTCCAGATGGATGGTGACTTGTTCTAACCTGAGAAAATCATCATCATCTCGTTGTTTTCTGTTTTCTACAGGATTTGGGCGTGCGGATCCCGAGGCCCCTGGGAAACGGACCGAGCAGATTCATCCCGGAGAAAGAGGTTAGACTCGTTCTCCTCACGTCGAGATTCTCAGATCGGTCCTCGTTCGAGCTCATGTCGATGTTTTTTTTTTTTTTTTTCCTTTTGCAGATCCTTCAAATCAGCAAAGTGGACACCAGGACGCAAACGATATTCGAGGACGCGTTTTCACTCGGCCGGCTTGATAACATCTGCCTGGTGATGGGCTTCCATCCTCATTACCTGGACTGCTTCCAGAAGACTCAGCATTACCTGCTTCAGATGGACGGACCCTTGTCCCACCACTACAGGCACTACTTAGGCATAATGGTAAGGTGGAGATCTTCATGAGATGTTTGATTTCAGAGTGTGAGAAATCAGCCGAAAACGTGTCTGAACACGTTTTTTTTTTTTTTTGTCCCCCCGATCTCCCGCAGGCCGCCGCCAGACATCAGTGTTCGTACTTGGTCAATCTGCACGTGAACGATTTCCTGCAGGTCGGAGGAGACCCCAAGTGGCTGAACGGCCTGAAGGGGGCGCCGCAGAAGCTCCGAGCCCTGGGAGAACTCAACAAGATCCTGGCTCATCGGCCGTGGCTGCTCACGGAGACGCACATCAAGGTAGGCGTGGTTTAGCGTGCGGATTTTTCCGGCGTCGCTGTGGGTGTGAAATTAATCGCTGTTGTTGATGGAACAGAACCTGCTGAAGGCCGAGGAGCACAGCTGGTCCTTAGCCGAGCTGATACACGCCGTGGTCCTTCTCACACACTACCACTCCCTGGCCTCGTTCACGTTCGGCTGCGGGATCACGCCCGACATCCACGCCGAAGGAGGACACACGTTCAGACCGCCCTCGCTCAGCGGCTACTGCGTGTGCGACATCGCCAACGGCAACGGCGCTCTAGAGGATACGCTCGGAAGCCAGCAGGTAAGCGCTAGAACTTCAGGTTCTCCTCGTGAGCCAGATGCTCTTGTGTTAGTCTGAACTTTGGGATGTGTGTGTGAAGGAGATGGAGGAGTTGGGTGAGGTAGAAGTGCTGATGGAGAGGATGAAGCAGCTGCAGGAGTGTCGTGATGAAGAGGAGGCCAGTCAGGAGGAGATGGCCACGCGGTTCGAGAGGGAGAAGAAGGAGAGCATGCTCGTCTCCACATCAGGTACGAATTACTACATGGATTGAAGGTACGAATATAATAAGAACCGCAATGAGAACCGTGCCGCGATTCGCCCCGCAGGAGATGAGGAGTGCGTGCCGTCCAGGGACGTCTCCCGGCACTTCGAGGACCCCAGTTACGGCTACCAGGACTTCTCCAGGAGAGGAGAACACGTCCCGACCTTCAGAGTGCAGGTAAAAACCGGTGACCTTTCAGTCCGATTGTATTAGTTTAATGAGACGGATGGAAGGACTGATCTCAGAGCTCGATCTGGTTGTCAGGACTACAGCTGGGAGGATCACGGCTTCTCCTTGGTGAACCGGCTGTACCCGGACGTCGGCCAGCTGCTGGACGAGAAGTTCCAGATCGCCTTCAATCTCACGTACAACACGATGGCCACGCACCAGGGCGTCGACACGTCCATGCTCCGACGCGCCATCTGGAACTACATCCACTGCATGTTCGGGATCAGGTGGGTCCTCGGAAAATCCAACGTCGTTACGCTTTTTCCCCTGAATGCGTTTCTTTAAATGAACCTTCATCCTCATCTTCATCCTCAGGTATGACGATTACGATTACGGTGAGATCAACGAGCTGCTGGACAGCAGCTTTAAAGTCTACATCAAGACCATGGTGTGTAGCCCAGAGAAGACCACCAAGAGGATGTACGAGAGCTTCTGGAGGCAGTTCCAGCACTCTGAGAAGGTTCGAACCCGATTCCGTGACCTCGTTCCGTCTCGCGCTTTTGATAACTTTTGCTGAAACTTTTTTTTTTCTCGTCTCTCCTGCAGGTCCACGTCAATTTGCTTCTTATGGAAGCGCGCATGCAGGCTGAACTGCTCTACGCTCTGAGAGCCATCACACGCTATATGACATGAAGTGTCTCTTATATAATTTCACTCTGTTGGATTTTTATATAGATAAAAAAAAAAATAACGACCAGAAGTGAAGAAATCGCCTTTGTACGGGATAAAAAAAAAAAAAATCTGAGCACATGCGCTCACTCGGCTCACCAGCAGAGGGTGCTGTTTCATGGGATAAACCTGAGACTGAGACAGACTGAGCTTTTTTTTTTCTTTCCCTCTCAGAGGCGAGACCTCGCTAGTATTTTGAAATGCATCCAGATGATGGAAGATGCTCCTCAAATCATTTATTTTATTTGTAGACGACAGGACAACCGCACGACTCCAACTCCAGTATCAGTGCAAGCAGAATGCACTAATCATGCCTTTCTACTTTTTTTTTTTTTTTTTTTTTTTTTAATGAAAGAAGAGCATTTGTGCAGCTGTGTAGTTTAAAAAAAAATGAATTAGAAGGGGGAAAAAAACGTGTGAAGCACCGGAGATCTGAAAGCTCTGAAGTGCTGTTTGTTGAATGCTGCTTTTCTCGAACGAGAGAGAAAAAAAAAAAACACCCGAATCATTGCCAATTTCATAAGCTAACGTGTAGGACGTGTGATAAAGAGCACGAGAGGGATGAAAAAGTGTGTGTGTGTGTGTGTGTGTGTGTGTGTGTGGTAGGAAGTGATTGCAAAGAATTAGCTGTCTGAGCCCATTGTTTTTTGGTTTACTGTAAACTACCACTTTGTCTCTAATTACCGATGTGTTTTATATAAAATATACATAAAAAATTATATATTATATATAAATCTTATCATAGCCTCTTTTTTTCGGGTATTTCAGGCCGAAAGAAATATCAACAAGCACTTTTTGGATATATATATATAAAAAAAAAAAAGAAGTTGCTTCAGCTATAATGTAGCCGGTGTTCAGTAAATTTTTTTTATTTCTTTTTTTTTGGGGGGGGGGGGGATTAGTGACCATTTCCTGGCTTCACTCAGATCGATGGATTATCGACAATATAAACCAGTCTTCCTGTTGATGATGTGATGTGCTTCCTTCCATCCTTCCATCCTTCCTTTACCAATCATCCCTCTGTTTAACCCCTTCACCTTTACCTGTCTTCCCTTTTCCTCCCCAGTCACATGGTCATCATATTAAAAATAAAAAAATAAAAATAAAAAAAATCTTTCTTTGTCAGTATAATAAAGAGAAATACCTCCTGTGGTGTTTATCTCCTCAGAAGTGCTCTTCAGCCGGATCGTATCATCTGATCGATGATGATCGATGATGATGATGATGATGAATAATGATGATACTCGACCCCCTGCAGCGATGATCGAAACGCTGCTTGTGGTGTTTTTGTTTTTGTTTTTTCGCCAAGAATTTCAAGTTGTTGTTGTTGGGTTTTTTTTTTTGGTTTTTTTTTTTTTAAATAAACATGTGAATGTTTTAAGGACTACAGATTCTGTGATTATTTCTTTAAAAAAAAAAAAAAAGGAATAATTAATTATTATTGTTTAAAAAAAAAAAAAAAAAAGCACTGATGGAGATTTGACCGTCTGGTTATACAATAAAAAAGAAAAATGTATAAAATATATAAAACATGTATTTGGGGGGGGTCACAGGAGGAAATCTAAAAAGCTATATATATATTTTTTTTTTTTTATTTTTTTTTTTTATTATTATTATTATTATTATTTTTGGTCTAGAAGGGAATTTGTTCTATTAGTTAATAAATAATATAGAAAAAAAAATTTTTCAACCCTGATGACTACCTTGAGACCGGTGACAGGTTCATAAATAATGGTTTTAAATTTAATTTTTAAAAAAAGGAAAAAAGGTGGAAAAATCAATAAAGTGCAGAGAAAAATTATGATAAAGACTGGAACAGACAGTTTTATATATTATCTATAAATATAATAGTAAGAAACAGTGGCCTTCCTTCTACATTTTTTTTAATTGTCCTTCAGATACTGATAAAAAAAAAAGGAAAGAAGAGAGGTGGAAGAAGAGGGGTGGGGGTGGGGGAGGGGAATTTTTAAAAAAAGAATAATAAAAATTAAAAATATATAATCTCTTTGTATGACTTAAATTCCAAGGACAATCTTGTAAAACACACACACACACACACACACACACACACACACACACACTTGCGTCTTTCTTTATGTTGCACATTTCTAATATTTGAATTAAATTCATAATAAACACTGTATTGCCAAAACTTTGTGGACACCTGATTATAAGATGTGTTTCTTTCCACATTTAATCTCCATCTGCCTCTATAATGTGCTCCACTCTTCTGGGAAGATGTTCCACTAGATTTTTGTCAAATTGTATGAAATTCTCAGGGGTGTTAGTAAAGGTGTTCAATAGGGATTGAGATTTACAGGAGGCCACACATGATCTTCCACATGGAAAACAGATGGAATGCTGGAACAGGTTTGGGGTCTCCTAGTTCAAGGGAATGGAAAATCGTGCATCCACGGACGTTCTGTACAATTGTGTGCCTCCAAGTTTGTGAGAACTGTTTGGTGAAGAAGCAAATATTCAGTGAAGAAAAAAAAAAAAAAAAAAAAAAAAGTGTCCCAATACTTTTGGCAATACAGTTCTCTGAGGTTCAGTGTGGTTCTGAGTTTGAATTCTACACATGGTTCCACCAGATGGTCCTTGATGTTCTGATCCTTCAAAGACTCGAATATTATGAAAAGATAAAGTGCACAGTCTATACCCTGGATTTCTATTATCATTAAATATCCTCTCGTACTTCACTGATGGCTTCCGGGAACGGTTGTGTGTCTCCTTGTGCGTTTCATCAGCCTCTCGGCTACAGGTAAGAACTTCAGCTCCCAGCACGCCTCCTGGTAAGCCTTTATATCGGCGCTTGAAGGCCACTTCAAAGCCTTCTGGTCTGGAAATTCAAGAGAGAAGGAGATGGTGGAACCATACTTTTATCAAGATCTTCATGATCAGGTGAAGAAAAGGCTTGTGGAGTGACCAGGTCTTTGTGTAGAACCCAACTTTTTTTCTCTTGATGTCCACTAACAACAAATGCAATTTTTTTTGGAAAGAGTGCCAATATTTATGGGCTTCTGGTCTGTAGAGATTTTTGTAAATTTGGATGAGCCAAAAGGTCAAAGTTTCTGAGGTAAAAGTTTACATGATCTTAATGAGAAATTTTGGAAATGATATAAATACAGGTGTGTGTGTGTGTGTGTGTGTGTGTGTGTGTGTGTGTGTGTGTGTGTGTACCTGAATAGAGACTCAGGATCTCCAGCAGCTCTTGTGCATGTTCCTGCTCGGTGTCTTCAGTGCAGTTCCACAGCGTCTGACAAACCTGTGTAGCCAAAAGCCAGTCCTGAGGGCCGAAATCCCGCAGGCAATCGATCAACCTGCAATAAACACACAACCGGGAATATATTATATAATAAACAAACACACACACACACACACACACACACACACACACACACACACACACATATACACTATTATTATATTAGATATTTTTCACGTAGGTCGATTCCTCCTCATTTCGAGGAGACCGAGGCGTGTCCTGAGAGTTCCATAGAATACAGATTAACATGGCAGAGGTAGAGCTGCGTCTTCCTGCAGACACAACAGGAAAAAAAAGCGTCTGGCTATATCAAATTAATGCAAATCGCTTCGGTATCCGTCGTGGAGATGCTAATCGCTAGCGTATATACACAGTACACCACGATCAGTACTCGATTCTGATTGGCTGGAAGTTCAGGCGTCGTCTAAACGAATGCACTGCGTAAACACCTGGACATTGTGGACATTTACGAATAATCTTCTTGAGCTGGTGGATTTCGGTGAATACGGTGAATTTGTAGGCAAATTGGAGAACTAGAAGGAGAAACAGCACCAGGAGATATCTCCAACAGCTTCGTTATCGTGAAGACGCAGCGCTACTGCCTTTCTCCTGGAAATAAATGTAATCTGACGGCACTACTTTATCTCTGGGTGCGATTCGGTGCGGCAGGAATTCGAGATGTAACGAGACGTCGTAAGGAAAATAAAGATCTGCAGTTATATATATTTATAATTACTTATGTATGGCTCCTTCCTGGTTAATTATGACTCTGTTCTTGGGATCTACTGCGAGGTTGGTGAGGACTCCACATGCTGAGAAGCACATGTCAGGATTCTTGGAGTCCAGCAGAGCCACGACGAACTGGTGCACTAGTGATGCAAAACACACACATACACGGGCAAATCCAGTTAGTGTTAATGTATAACACACACACACACACACACACACACACACACACACACACACCTTTATTCCCGATGATAAAACTCTGTACTTCTTCTATCTGAGAGAGGTTACCAAACACACGTGTAGCCTCCAACACTGCGTCCATGCGCGAGCTTAATAACAGCCTCAGCAACACTACACACACACACACACACACACACACACACACACACACACACACACACACACACAAAATTATAATATGATGATTATTATAGAACACACGGATTATTTATGACTGTTATATAAACACATTTTGTTCTCTTACACCTGGAGACGTGTGCGTGCCGGAGACGGACGACCGAGCGTTCTCCTTGGACGTAGGACAGGTTGTTGATGGCGGTTAAAGCGTTCACTACCGTCTCGGGACTCTCGTCCACAGACCGCAGCTCTGAAACACAAATTCGAGAAGGGAAGAAATGTCCATCGTTCAAAATCAGAACAAATCTTTCGTTGAAATATACAAAAAAAACAAAAAAAAATTGTTTATATATAAAATCAATATTGACGGTATATATAATAACTTGTGTCCGAATACTTTTGGTCGCTCTAAACCGGTCGCAGCTTGAATATCGCGAACGATCGCTTTAGAACGGCGGAATCTTTCGGGTGGTTTGGGAGCGGTTTCAGAAGCGTCTTGTTGTCCTGATATTGAACGAGAAGACGAACGCGACATCCGTGACGAATATAGACGTGCGGTTTGAGTTGTCGATTTCTCTGTCAGCGCGCGAGTGCGCACGCGAGAACGTGTGTTTGTCTCGGTTTCTTTTTCCATCTGGTTTTAGATCTTTTTTTTTTCCTTTTGATCGTCTTGAAAACAGGAAGATGTTTTAATTGAGCAGACAAAAGGGCCAGATGTGTGAGAGCGAACTCGTTTGACTATTTTTATAAAAAAAAAAAAAAAAAAAAAAAAAAATATTTAATACCTTCATCCTTTCTTTACTCGGGTATATCTATATTTAAAAAATCCACTGAAAAATCCGCCACGAGGCGCGCGTCCGGCAATCAAAACCGTCCGTGTGGAAACACGGCAAAAAATGTTGGTGTCCTGATGATTTACATTGTTTTGTTTCACTAATAATAAACATGCATTTGCGTAAAGCACCGTATTTATCCATGATCATGTTGATTACAATAATAAAAACTTTAAAAGTATTAATTTTCAGGTGCATTTAGAACAGATAACAATGTGCGATTAATCAAGGTAACTCATGACGATCGTGTGATTAATCGCAATAAAATATTTTAATTGATTGACAACCCTAAATATATAAATAAATAAATAAATATATAAACATCTATAACGTGCGTCTACCTTCCAAGTAAGAGTTCTCTGTCTATATACCTATATATGTACATCTATTTATCTTTTATAGACAGACAGACAGACAGACAGACAGACAGACAGACAGACAGACAGACAGACAGACAGAATTCTCTCCCATTAATGGCTGAGATTTTAAATCGTTCGATATAAAACAACAAACAGCCGATATCAACTTCATCTTTCTTTGTTCTCGTCAGGAAGCGAGAACTCACCGTTTCACCCTACACCCAGTACGTGCACAAAAAAAAAAAAAAAGGACTGAAAGTGGGTTTCGGTTTTGCACCTAAAAAACCACACGGCGTTTCTCTGTTGTTGCGTCTCGGAAATACGCGAAGAATAGGAAAGTGTGTTTATCAAAACAGTCTCTGGGAAATGACAGCTGTACAGTCAGACGCTTCTGGTTCGGAGCACCGTGCATGCTGGGAATCGCTGCCGGGAACCTGCGATCGCTGAAATATTTACTGTTGAAGCGTAAGAGTGTGTGTGGGTCTGAGATAGAGGAGGGATGGGGGGGGTAAATGAATAAATAAATAAATGCTGATTAGACAATAGTCTACGCTTATCTGAGGCAGGAAGTGTGAACTGCCTCGTCCTTCCGTGCCGGCTCGGAGAGTCTCACGCAGAACCCGAAGGCTGAAGGCCGAGCTCTGTGTGTGTGTGTGTGTGTGTGTGTGTGTGTGTGTGTGTGTCTGTGTGATTATTCTGTGCTTACCAATCACTTTCATTAGAAGCTCCACACACTGTGTATTAGCTGCCAGTGCCGAGCCTACACCGGGGTGAATGGACATGTTCGCCAACACTCGGATCAGCTTGATCAGGATGTCCTCTTCCTCATCCTCCTCCTCTTCCTCATGTGGGTGGTTCTCAGGGACTTGCAGGTAGCTCTGGAAAAGCTCTAGAAGAACCCCTGTGGTGTTTTCCTCCTCATACACTCTCTCTCTGGCGTGGTTGCTCCTCGCCGCCAGGTTTCCTAACGTGAACAGCAGACGTACCGTGAGCGCCTGAGGAGAAAAAAAAACAGAGATGCACAGGAGGACATATTGGAAGTAGAAGCATATATGAAATTTTCCGTTCAATCAAACTAGAAGGCCCAAACATCCACAAATCCACCTCCACAGAGATCTGCTTTTTGAGTAGCCTGCTATAGAGCTTCGAACCCAATTGAAAACATTTGGGATTAATTGGAACATCACCCCCATGCCTCCTCGCTTCCATCAGTACCTTCAATAACACCATTGTGGATGAATAAGATCTCACAAATCTGCACAAAATCTAGCAGAACATCTTTTCTTCTTCTAGTGAAAGCTTATTATAATAGGCGAACGGAGACTAAATGTGGAACGGGATGTTCAAGGAGAAGCACATATCGATCTTATGGTCATGTGTCCAGCTGTTTTGTCCTGTCTTGGTAATAAAAAAATAAAGAATAAATAGAAGGAGACACGAAGAGGGGAAAAAAGGAAGGAAGTCACAAAGAACGGTATGTTCCTGCAACAAGGGTTTGTGGGTGTGTTTATGTCTTTGCACGTTTTTTTGGGGTGGGGGGTGGGGGGGGGTAGAATTATGCGTGTTGGTTTAACACTGGTCTATTCAGTAGAGCAAGTGTGTGTGTGTGTGTGTGTGTGTGTGTGTGTGTGTGTGTGTGTGTGTGTGTGTGTGTGTGTGCATTTAATATACATATGTTTTGGCTGGACTCACCTGTTTCCTGCTGTGTTTGCACAACAGGGATAAAAATAGCCTGTAGCAGCTCGGTGTCTCGACCAGAACGGAGCAGCACTCAGCATAGGAGGACAGTTTGCTGGAGAGACACACACACACACACACACACACATTTTTACTGATAAACTGTCTTCACTACATGGACAAAAATTTCGTGGACACCTGACCATAATCTTGCTATGTGTTTATTTTTGGACGTCCCATTCCATATTTCGTTTTAATTATCTCTGATATTGAGCTCCAATCTTCTGGGAGGATGTTCCACAAGATTGTGTGGAGGTTTGTCATTCAGCCACAAGGGCGTTTAGGTCGGGAACTGATGAAGACGAGGCAGTTAGGAGGTCTGAGGGGTTGGCGTTCCAATTCATCCCAAAGGTGTTTAAGCTCTCTAGCAGGCCATTTAAGATCTTGCACACACATCCAACCCATGGAGGCATATCTTCATGGAGATGGCTTTGTGTGAAGATGTTGTGTACACTGTGGGAATGGTTCGATCTCCGTTAACCTCATTGATCACAAGGTCTCTTACCTGAATATCCTGGATACATTCAGGCAGACGTCCTGGTCTTCTTGGTGACGATCCATGACTGCGCACAATCTAGAAAAGACGTCGTTGGACAGAAAAGAGGGACGGGACTCCGGGAAGTCGGCCATGTTTCGCAGAGCCGATGTGACCTGTAATGGAAGGGGTGGGGGGGGGGGGCAGTTGGGGGACAAACAGAACAAATTCATTTCTGTGTTCGAGGTTTGAAGCACCAACGCTGCATTTCCACCTGAATATGAGCTTTTTAGGACGATATAAACCCACGTATTAGTCCTATAGAAAAAGAATGGCATCCTGTAGACAAAAACAGCCTTCAAGTGCTGTTTAATAGATACAAGGGTGTGTGTGTGTGTGTGTGTGTGGGGGGGGGGGGGGGGGGGGGGGGGGCAAAAATGAGTGTGAAACAATCTGCCCTGTGTTAGAAATCCTGGGTGACTCCACCCTTTCTATTTTGTCCGGTTCGGTTCGATTCTGAGAAATGTCTAGGCGGGGTTTTTTTTTTTTTTTTCCCAGAAATCCCTGTTCCACTGCTTCCAAAACCTCATGAGGGAAAACATTGATGATATCCAAGCTTTTCTGATCCGACTCTCTCTCTGCACTCAGGGATAGAAGTGATTGTTTTTATACATGCACACATACATGTGCATCTCCATAACTGAGCCAACAATATGACACATTAACGCTACATATGGAGCAGCTACCGATGCGCTCCGATTCCCCCGACTGCGATCCGATTTCCATTCCATTCATCACAACGGGATACTGCATTAAAAAAAATTAATAAATAAATCTGACTTCTAACTCATGGATCCTTTCACACACACACACACACACACACACACACACACACACACACACACACACACACCTCTGTAGTAGAAAAAAAAAAGAAAGACATAAAACCCAGACGTTCTTTGCCTGTTCTGTCTGCACGCAGATACAGCTCTACCTCTGCCATGTTAATCTGGACTACTATATAATAGACTGGTTTTGAGCAACGCAAAAAGCTTTTATGTCAATATTCAGATGCGAATCAATGAATCAGACCATCCCTAAGATATATATATATATATATATATATATATATATATATATATATTAGACAGTGGTTGGTTTGAAAGGCGCAGATGTAAAGGACGAAACACGGACGATCGCAAACTACACACCTGCACCAGTATGTGCCCTGCTACAGTGTGTGTGTGATGATCAGTAGGGCAAGTTGTAGGGTCTGAGAACTGAACGAGACGCTCAGAGAGCCGTAGCGAGACTGCGATGAAGTCTTTATCCAGGAGCAACCTGGCGAGGGAACTGTTTCCTGAGAGGAGCTTCAAGGAACCCATGCAGTACAGCACAGCTTCTCCACCGCTATTACAATCATCTATTAGGGACAGGAGGGAATCTGATATACACACACACACACACACACACACACACACACACAAAATAAGCAGACCATGAAAGTCAGTTAATGACTGATCAAAGTGAATGAGTTACACGGGAAACAGACACGCACCGATAACCGGGTCATCCTGGAACAGGAAGTCGTTTCTGGAACTCCGGCTTATTTTGAAGACGAGCTTGCAGATGTTCAGCAGGTTGTTCCCGCTGACCTCGAGCTGGAACGACATTCAGAAAACGCCGCTAAAATCGTAGATTTGCCATCGAGAAACGCGGTACGTCCTCAACGTCGCGTCCTTACCGCGAGTATGAGTTGAGCTAGGGCGAGGTTCAGCGGGTCTGATCCCAAATCGATCAGTCGAAACAGCGCCCGGAGAACGTAGGACCTTCTCTTCAACCGCTTTCCCAGCATGCCTTTCTCCAGCAGGACATTATAGAGGTCTCTACAGGCCTCACGAAGGCGCTCGATGGTCTCGGGAGCGACGGTTCCTCCTAAAACAAAAACACTCTCTCAAAATCCATATACAGGCCAAAAGTTTGTGGACACCTCTCCATAACGTAGTTACACAATGGGTTTCTTTTGGAGTATCTCATTCCACATTTACACTTATAATAAGCTTCAGGGAAGATGTAGGAGGGGAAGTAAGGAGGCCCAAAGGTGTTTGAGATCTTCCACACACATTCAAACAATGGAAAGAAGATCTTTGTCTTCTACATACGTGAGCTTTAATGCGTACGCACGCAGTATTTAGGTTTATTTAGATGAACACGGTGTAGTTTATAATCACCTGGAGCAACCGACTCGAACGTCTGCACCACGGGAAGCACGTCGTTGGTCCAGAAGATCGATTCGTCGTCGATGCCATCGTCTCCTGCGGCGTCTCCGCATCCATGCCATGCGTCTGTCAGAAGAACAGACGGACCACAAAAGTCCATTAAAAAAAAAACAAAAAAAAAAAAACACCAGTGGAACATAGCATGAGAGGGTGTGTGTGTGTGTGTGTGTGTGTGTGTGTGTGTGTGTGTGTGTGTGTGTGTGTGGCTGGGATCTTTAGGGTTCATATGGATCACCAGATCACAGGAGAGTGGAGAGGAATCTGACCTGGTGGTGTTCCTTTGGCTCGGGAAAAGTCAGCGCTGCTGGACCGTGAAGTTCTACTCCACACACACACACACACACACACACACACACACACACACACACACACACACACACACGACAGAAAAAGATGAAAGGTGTGTCGATGATGCCGTTTTTCCACAAACAATCCATAATGGACATTTTCAAAGAAACACAATACTCATATGTGACCAAAAGTATTGGGACAGTCGTATGTTGCTTCTTGTCCAATCTGTTCGCACAAAACCTGGAGGATATGAGAGCATAAAATTCTCCCATCACTTGAATTACTTAGGAGACTTCAAACCGGACACAAAGCGCACAAAGCCAGCTCCATGAAGACCCTTATTCCATAGGTTGGATGTGTGTGGAAGATCTTGAGTAGCCTGATATAGAGCTTCCTGCTTTGGTATGAGTTAGAACATCACCTTTTTTACTTCTCACCTGACTTTCCTTACACCCTCATCCAAACAAAATCTAGTGGAACATCTTCCTAGAAGAGTGGAGCTTATTACAAGAGCAAATGGAGATTAAATGTGGAATAGGGTTTGGTCAGGTGTCCACAATCTTTTTGGACATTTTCCAAACTTGCCACAAGGTGTCTCTGATGCGGTGTTCTGGTATCCTAATAAAGTGTACCGGACGGTTCCGATGGTGTCTGATCGAGCCGATGAGCTTCACTGCTCACAATCTCTGAAACATCTGCAGCTTTGCATAATGTGAACGCATGCAAAGTGGTCAGAGCAAAAAAAACAACAAAAAAAAAAAAAGGGCGCATGCAGCAGACAGGAAACCACAAGGCTGCGTGTTGGGGTCCGAGTCGTTCCTGCAACGTTGCGGTGAAGCTTGTTGTTTTGAATGTTGTGCCACGGCGATACGGCGGATACTTGTGCATGCTATAAAAGTCGACGTGCTTCTTCAGAAAAGCCCTCCCGAGAAGAAACGAACGCTCGGGTCTTAATGACTTCATAATGCCTCATTGTTGATGGAATGCCCGAGTCTGAGACGTGATCTCATCGCTCGAGTCTTCAGCGAAACTACGCTGGTGGCCAAACGGAGCAGCCTGCACTCATAATCTAATACTGCTCCATCATCAGATAGAGAGAAAGAGAGGATGAGGGACGTGTGAAATCGAATGCAGAGTTCTTCAGGACTTCTTCAGAACGTGTATAAACCCAATACTAAAATACAATGTGCGGCCAAAAGTATTGGGACGCCTGACTTTTCACCTCTAAATTCAATTCAGTTGATTTTTTTTATCTCGGAGCAGCTTTACACAGAGGTTACATACAAACGTGCAAGGAAAATCTCCCTGAGATGTTGTGAGGAAGAAACCTCGAGAGGAACCAGACGCAAAAGGAAACCCCGTTCGTTGCAGTTCCATTGCTTCATGGATCTTTGGATCTGGAACCATCCCTAGCTGCAGACAGAGCGGTCTCCACAATTGAAGAGGTAGGGCGTCGGGATGAAGCGGGCAGATCCGAAGAGAAGAAGGAGGAGGAACACCGGTCACTGGATGTGGTTCTTCTCCATATTGAACGCCTTTTGGAACACGATCCTACAGTCGGGTGTCCATAAACTTTTGGCCCTACAGTTTAAAATCGCCATCCAAAATTCACGGAGATGTGAGAAAAGTTGCAGCTTTGATCATTGGATATTTACACCAAAACCAGGTGAACCATGCAGGCCAAAAGTTTTCGGACACACCAACGTGCGATTAAATGATGCGATTCCGACTCTCCATAGATCATTCCTGCATTGAGTTTGGGTTCCTCCCTTAGTTTTACTCTCAACTAGGATTTGTGAATATGTAAATCCTCTCGAGTTCTTCTGCACTTCAGTTTCACGGATCAACCAAATACACTACATGGTCAAAAGTCACCTCGCCATGAGAATGGCTTGTTGATCTGAAACCATTCGCCCTCCGCTCTTCTGGAAAGACGTTCCACTGGATTTTGTGGAAAATTTGGGACGGACTGGTGGTGTTCCAATTCATCCTGAAGGTGTTCGATAGCAGGCTCTATAGCAGGCCATTTAAGATCTTCTACACACTTCCAACCTATGGAAAGCAGATCTTAATGGAGCTGTCTTGTTTACACGCTGGCACTGTGTGAAATTGCGTACCTGTGTTCGGTTGGTGTCTGCGTGGTTATTTTTAAGGGTTTCTCCGTTCTTTCTTGGTTGTGACCGGGATGTGAGGACTTGGTGTACACATGATGGGACGGCTTCATACTCACGGTTGGCGCGTGAACACCCACAGATTGAGGAGCTACAGAAATATAAACACGAAAAAATATGTAAACACCGACCAGGTAAAACATTATGAAGAACACTGAGTATCTTCTCATCATGGCACCTATAAGCAGGTGGATATATTTATTAGGCAGCAACATTTTGTCGAAGTTGATGTGTCCAAAACAAGAAAAATGGCCGAGTTCGACAAATTGGGACGTCTAGACGACTGGGTCAGAACCTCCTCACGTCTACATCGGTGCCTGACAAATCTCCACAAAACCTAAAGAAGAGTTGAGGTTATTATAAGAGAAAATGGAGAGACTCCATGTGAAATGGGACGTTCATAGCAACCTTACGGTGTCGACCTTATGCATTATAAAGACTGAATCTGTGATTTTAGAATCTAAAAGATTTGATCTGCCTACAAATATGTTTCGCTTCCTGCTTTATATTAACAGTTTGAAGAAAAAAGACAAAAACGGCTGAAAGGCGGGCGTCCGGAAACTTTTGGCCTCGCCGTGAAATCTCCCGTTTGGATGGGATTTCTCGGTGCAGGTGAGACTGCGTGAGCGGCGAGTGAGTTATAAGCCGAGGACGTGAACTCCTACGCACGCGGCTTGACTGGCCGATATTGTTCCCATACTACTGATATAAATTTGCTTATTACGGAGGCCACAAAGGCGTCTATTCATCCTGTCGTTCCGCCGAGCGAGTGACGCACTTAAACAGTTGTCCGAGTGGCTTTTAAAGAGGGCGGACGGGGACGGGGAGCAGGGTTACGCTGAAAAGCCGCCTTTGGTCTTTCTTTACAATGGGCTGACACATGAATAGCGAGAACTGAATGGAGGACAGAAGTATTGTGGCAGGACTCTTTTCTCTTATTCAGCACGACTCAGACTTGTTCTCCTCGACCCGTTGCCTTGTTTAGTTCTCGGTGCTGGTTCTCAGAGGTTTCTGGTTACTATCACGCTCCCAACGCTCTGTTTAATCTCTAATGCTTTAGATACATCACTGTATGGACAAAAGTATTGGGACACCCAACTTTCCAAGGCCAATCTGTGCTCCTTCCCCAAAATGTTCCCATAATGCTGTAGCATGAGATTTTCCCTTCACTTGAGATGTTCCACCATGACCATGCCCCTGCCCCCTGTGCACAAAGCCAGCTCCATGAAGATATGGAAGATCCACTCCATCCCATATAATGAGCAATTAGAGACTCAATGTGGTTGGGTGTCCACAAACTTTTGACCTTATAGTTTGTGTGTGTATAGATAGATAGATAGATAGATAGATAGATAGATAGATAGATAGATAGATAGATTTTTTTTCATTTCATGTCTCACACACACACACACACACACACACACACACACCGGTTGAGTGTTGGCTCGTACAGAGTTCCAGCGTGAGTGATCGTGCCTTGACGAGCCTTTTCCGAGCTCCTCCTGAACCTCTGCGGTCCGTACGCTCATCCGGAGGAGGACGTGGCAACCCGGGCTTCTGACGTGTAATAATAAAGGCTGTTAAAATTTTGCTTTTTCACATCGTCAGACAGAAGCGTCGTGATAAATCGGCTTACGTGTCCCAAAGGCGACAGGCGAGTCCCTGAATTCGGCCTGGAATCCGGAACTTCGAAATTTCTAGCATGAAGACTGTTAAAGAAAAAAAAAACAGGAATTATAAAACAAGAAATGTTCAATAAGAGAATTGAAGCAAGTTTCAAAAAAAAAAAAAAAAAAAAACCTGAATGTGGACGGCGGTCTTCCGTCGTGGGATCCTGTGAAAAGCTGCCGGTGCTCCTCTTGTGGGGTGAAGGGCCGCCGTGTCTGCAGAGTTCTGAGGGAACGCCGGGCTTCCGTCACTATCTCCGCACTCGTCTGTCTTTTGGTGTCATAACCCAGATAGAAGGGTCCTTGCTTTTCCTGCTTACGCTCCACAGAGGACATGTGTGCAGGACGGTCCGGTTTAACCAGACACTACGTCTAGACCATACGAAAAACAACAGACAATCATAATGATTATATCTCCGTCAGTCATCATCCCATGGTTATAGAACCTCTCATCATATGGCACAATCGTGACGTAGGATTTATCAGTAATACACCATACACACCGTCCGGATCGGAGGGTGCACATACTTTTGCAGAACCATACATTCCATAGAAATGATCAAATGTTCAAACGAATCATAATTGATGAAAAATATATTGAACGAAAGAAAAAGTGTTGATTCTCGGGTATGACCATGAATATGAAGAGATAAAGAGAGAGAGAGAGAGAGAGAGAGAGAGAGAGAGAGAGAGGGAGAGAGAGAGAGAGAGAGAGAGAGAGAGAAAGAGAAAAAGAGAGGGAGAGAGAGAGAGAGTGGGAGACAGAGAGAAAGAGAGGGAGAGGGAGAGAGAGGGAGAGAAAGAGAGAGGGAGAAAGAGAGAGAGAGAGAAAATTGAGCTAATTCACTTTATATTTCATCATTTTTAAGTAAAAAATAAATAAATAAATAAATAAATAAATAGATTAAAATAAATAAATGATGATGATGATGATAGATAGATAGATAGATAGATAGATAGATAGATAGATAGATAGATAGATAGATAGATAAAACAAATAAATACATTAATAAATAAATATACATACAGACAGACAAACAAATTAATTAATAAATAAACAAATAAGTAAATACATGCATACATAAATCAATAGACAGACAAGAAAAGAAAAGAAAAGAAAAGAAAAGAAAAGAAAAGAAAAGAAAAGAAAAGAGCTCTGCTAAAGCTCGAGGCGCGCGGACACGTGCGCGTTCACGCGCCGCGTCGCCATAACAACGCGTGCACCCTGGTCGCAGGAACTCAAGCTCGACAATAACAAACATGAATAAAAAAAAAGTGAGGGACTTTTAAAAAAAAAAAGAGAAAGCAGTAGAAGGTGGTGATGCTGTGTAGACCTACACACTGTATTTCAGGTCTTTTATATAAATATATATATATATATTCCTCCAAAACACGGTGCACGAGACGGTGGTCTCGCGCTACAGAGGAGCTCGATAGGAAATCATTTCACAGACGGCAGAAACCACGCCCACTTACTACTACTACTAATGTTATTAAAACGTGTTAAATATTGATATTTACCTTATTGGGTTTTATTTGTACACAGTAAGCCGGTGTTGTGTCCGTTTCCTACTCTGTCTCCAGGAACACTGTGCACGCGGAAACTCACCGGTGATGACGTCATGACGCGCGTGCACGTGAGGGGCAAGAGCTGAATGTTGAAACAGGTACAGACAGACAGACAGACAGACAGACAGACAGACAGTATTTTCAAATATTGTCTATTGGACCATTGGATTATTTTGGACATTGCAGTCAATTCAGGAACCTCATGAGATCTTTTTCTTTACAGGATTTTTCATGCAGTTCCTCAGGAAAGTTCCATTATAAATGAAGTATAGTTAGGTGACGTGACAGTCTCTATTATTAACATGCAAATACATCAAGATGCAAATCACATTTACAATTGGCAAGCCAAGAACGTATTACATTTCATCCTGGCGTGTTGAAACCCCATGCTCCGACGTGAGCGTTGCTATTTACTCATGCTCTTTGCATATTTTATGAGCAACTTCTCTTTCCCATGCATGTGTCAAATTCATTGTGGTTTGACCTCTGAACAAAATCATGACACAAAATAACACGGCTCAGAGATGCACATTCAGTCATTACTGAACTTACACTAAGAAGTGGCCATGTTTGTTTTTTAACATCCTGCTCCATTCATCTGGGAAGATGTTCCTCTAGATTTTGTGGAGATTTGTGAGATTTCATTCAGCCACTATAGACAGGTGATCTAGGAGACCAAGAGGAGGCCTGGGATCGCGTTGAATTGAAAGGTGTTCAGAGCTCTAAAGCAGATACGCCACTCAAGATCTTCCACACACAAGATCTTCATGAAGCATTTAACAGGTTTCAAGTTTGAATGAAAGGAAACTTTCATGTTAGCGCACCCAAACACATTCTATACAATTGTGTGCCTTCAAGTTTGTGGGAACCGCTTAAAGCAAAATCTGACTGCAAACAAAATCTGGTGTCCAAATACTTTTGTAGTATGTAACGACTAGATGATCCACATGGTGGTCTGGCTGGAGCTAATCGAGTTAAAAGACGTTCGATTTAATTGTGTGCATTCAAGTTTCTGAGAACGCAAGCCACTTATGGCTGGAAAAGTCAAGTGTCCCAATACTTTTGACCTGACACTGTATTTGTACATTAAACTAAATACTTTGACCTTCACCAAAAACTCGTGTTAAAGCAGGAGATCGAACATCGACGTCAGCGTTCCATAAAACTTTCATGATTCGTTTCACGCACGATTTATTTCTTTTTCCACTTTTCTGTTTTTCTCCTCGTCTTTTTTCCATCGAAAATAAAACCGTACGAGCGATCTTACATCCATGTGGTCCGATTTTAAATAGCTCTGCAAGCTTCATTCTCATGGATACAGGATGCTCCATTGGCTGAGAGGAACTCAAGACCTCGACCAATCAGGACACATTACCATGAAGGCGATCGGCCAATCGTGACGCAGAGGTCTTGTGTTGTCACCGAAGAGAGGGGGAGCAGGGGGGAGAGGTGTGCCAGGCTCGCCAGGGTGGTACTCTGTCTGACGCCATGGCAATAAGGCAAAAAAACTAATCCAGAGGAATTCCGAATATAAAAATGTAATCTACCTACACTAGGGGGTCTGTACAGATCTTCTTGTTAACACACACACACACTTTGACGTCACCAGGGTAAATCAGTTTGGACCGTGGTCCTTCTTGGCGGTGTCTCCTAGGTAACCGGTTCCTCATGCTTGCCATCCCTGGACGCACACTCCCTTCAAACACACCAATGACAGACCTGCTCAGGAACGTAGCGAGAGCACCTCAGGGAGCATTCAGGCTGCGTTTAATAATGTACCACTTGTTGTTCGTTCTATCAGAGCTTCACATTCTTTTCCGAAGATGAATCCAAACCCTCAGTATCGATCTTTCTTTTAAAAAAATTTTTTATGTGAGGAAACGTAGAAGGTGTGTGGTTGATCACACACCTTTCCTGACGTTCATCTGGAGAAGTTCGGATGCTAACGAGGTTATAAATAAAACGCCGAACTGCCTGACAGCTCGGGTTTCCGCACCGACCCTCGTCATTCGCTAATGTTGCAATGACAACAGGCCGACTGAGTCATTTGTACAAGAATGTCCAAAAAAAATAGACAAATATGTCCACATAAGCCGCTTTGTTGCCTTTTTCGGAAAGAAAAGAAAAAGTCCTTTGCACTGGTTGTGGCCTGGAATTGAAATCTGGAATTGAAATCATTTCTACAGTGCTGTATAAACTGTATTACAAAAGTATTGGGACACCTGACTTTTCCCACCCATGTGTACTTCATCCCCAAACTCTCATCACAAAATTGCAGGCACATGATTGTATACAATGTCTGAGGATGAAATTAATGGAACCAGAAGAACGAAACCCCACCCCAGGCCTCCTCAATTTCTCACCTCCATCACTATCGGACTTGTGTGTCTGACTAACTATCGGACTAACGTTGTGGCTGAATGAAATCTCACCAATCACCAAAATATCTAGATGAACATCCATCCATTCATCCATCCATCCATCCATCCATCCACTTAAGGTCTCATCACTTTCTCACCTACTTCAGTACATCAGTTCAGTGGCTGATTGAAAGCTCAGAGCTCCACAATCCCACTCCAACGCCTTGCAATATAAAACAGACCCTCGTTGATGGTTGTTGGTCTGCACCAACCAAATCAGGTAATGGGAAAACGTTTCACATTTCCGAAACAGCTGGATATTCGCCTGGAATTTGATCTGTGTTTGAGGTGCAAAAGAAAGAGGCCAGAGATCAGTATTGGGAAGGCGACCAGCAGTCGTAGCAGGTCACGTTTCTAAATCAACAGTTCTACTTTTATAAGAAGTGTGAAAGAAGAAGTTCTCCTGGAGATAGTGTGCATGTGTGTTGTGGTCAGATAAGACCAAAAACCAAAATGTTCGTTCATGCGCGTCATGTCCATATTTGGAAATACAGTGCGAGAAAGGAAAAGCATCTACTATAAATCAAGGAGGATCCTATAAAGGTTCTTGTAAAGATCAAAATAAAGCACCAGGATATACTTCAAAGCATAACCTGTTTTTTTTTGTTGGTACCAGAGTAAATCTAGCTCCTGACAAATCAGCACTGTTCCGTGATCTTCTCAGGATCTTGTAATGCTCTTGGTCCTGGTCTTGTGGGGAATTGGAGGAGGAAGTCTACGAGCTTAACTTTCAGTCATGGATGTACATACAGATGAAATGTTTAGACGCTCGAACTGCGAGTGATTAGCCATTCAGTGGTCAAGAGAGTTGAATTAGCATTTCCTGTTTATGTCAATTTGTTTTGGCGGGGAAAATGTTCCTACGCTGAACCAGATTACAAAATATTACCCTGTAACCACTTTTAAACAAATGACTTATACCCTGATTTACAGCTGAACTGCGCTAACTAGGAACTTGGAGCCATTTTAGTGCTAGCATAACTAGCTGAGGTAAAGCTTGTATGAAAATGATCCATGCTAGCGTTTAAACAGCTGGTACATATTAGACAGTGGTTAAAGAAACTTTCATACAAGCTTTTAGTGTGCTGATTTCTTTATTGTGTGTGTGTGTGTGTGTGTGTGTGGTACTAGCTGAGGTAAAGCTTGTATGAAAAAGGTCCATGCTAGTATGCTAACTTAAAATAAACAGCTACTACAAATTAGACGGTGATTGAAGAAACTTGGAGATTTTTATATGAGCGTTTAGTGGACTGATTTATTTATTGTGTGTGTGTGTGTGTGTGTGTGTACTGCCCACACATGGTCTCCATAATAAAGCTTAATGGCATTTCCAGTAACAGATCTCAGGGTGCCATCCCTCATCCAGCTGAGTGAAAGATCATATTCTACTGCCTAATGGACAAGTGCTGGAGTGAACCTGAGATTGCACATCTCTCTCTCTCTCTCTCTCTCTCTCTCTCTCTCTCTTTCTTTCTCTAGTTGACACAAAGCCTCCTTTAGTAATGACATCATCACACTGCAGTCTCATTCTCTCTAATCTCCCGTATTACTGACGCTCAGCTCCAACCAATCAGATCCCAGCAATACACACACACACACACACACACACACACACACACACACATCCTATCTATATAAGGATATCAAAAGTATTGGGACACACATGGTTTTCTTCAAACTGTTACCACCAAGACGCATACTTGTCTAAGACGTCTTTGGATGCTGTACCGTGAAATTTTCCTTCTACATAAACTAGGAGATCCAAACCCGTTCCAGCATGATGCAAAGTGCACCAGCTCTATGCAGATCTGCTCTACATTGGTTGGATGTGTGTGAAAGATCTTGAGTGACCTGCTATAGAGATCCAAACCTATTAAGGCCTCCACACCCTCCATCAGTACCTGATTTTACTAAGTGATTCAATTAAATCTCACAAATCACCACAAAGTCTTCTAGAACATCATGCAAGAGAAGTTTTTTTGGAGAACGTGATGAATGCAGAACAATAGGTGGGGTGGGAGGTGCTCCTTACCTGCAGGTTCTCATTTCATGTAAATCAAGAGCCTGTTAATGGAACCCAAGGGGTAATGGTTTATGGGAAACGAAGTCCTGTGGCCTAAACCTGTCAAGCTAGAAGATATCTTTACTTGTTTGAATTTCTTGCTATGCACAGCAAAAAAAACGATATTTGCATTGCCAGATTGAAACACAATCACTGAATCTCAACGCTCCAGGTTGTTTAGATCATTTTTACATTTATGGCACCCTTATCTAGAGCGATTCACAATTACATCTGAGGAGTTGAAAGCCTTGTTCAAAGGCAGCTTGGTTTGGTGGTGCTGGGATTAGAACTCATAACCTTCTGGTCCAAAGCCTAGTACATTAACTAGTGAGATACTGTACCAGTTACAAAAGATTATGAGATTGGACCATTCTATATTATAGAAGATATAGAGGATTCAGAATGTCGTACAGGATGTGAACCGAGAAAAATATACAGAAACTTGACACGGAGGAATGGTTTTCTGAAACATTTAGGGAAGGGTTTCAATCTTGAAACGCGGTCATGCATGCCTCAGTATTGGCACGCCAAAGATCGTCCTTCACATTACATAACAGGTTAACCTTTGGTAATGGTTTGTGTGTGTGTGTGTGTGTGTGTGTGTGTGTGTGTGTGTGTGTGTGAGAGAGAGAGAGAAACCACATCATTTGCTTGATAGATATTTTTATTTTCTGCACAGGTCACAGATTATTCATTGAGCTCTACTTCCTGGAGAACCAAACTATACACCTATATACCTTTTTCTTCCATCTATTTTATGGACAAAAGTATTGCGACACCTGACATTTTCCAGCTATATGTTGTTTCCTTCACTTAAACTAAGAGACCCAAACCTGTTCCAGCATGACAAAAAGTGCACAAAGCCAGCTTCATGAAGATCCGCTTTCCATTAGATAGATGTGTGTGTGAAAGATCCTGCTATAGAGCTCAAAACCTATTGAGATAAACTGGAACACCACCCTCAGGCCTCCTCACTTCCTTACCTCCATCAGTACTTGACTGAAAGAAATCTCACACAAAACTCCAAAAAAATTTCTTCCCAGAAGAGTGGAGCTCATTATAAGATGAAATAGAAACTAAATGTGGAATGGGATCTCCAAAAAAAAGAAGGCCCACAAACTTTTGTCCAAGAGTGAAAATCACATATGCTCCTGAGATACCTATCCTGATCTTCTGCTTGATCCATCCTGAAGCCCTGATAGATTTGAAATGTGGTTCCTCTCAAGGTTTCTTCCTCATGAACTCTCAAGGAGTTTTTCCCTCACCACCATCACCTCTGACTTCCACTGTAGAAGTCACTTGAAAGCTCAAAATCAGTGAAATAAAGGGGCACGAGGCGAAGACGTAGAGCTCAATCAAGCTTTATTTACATGCGCACCATGTTTTTTTAATACAAACTAGGTCGCAGTTCAAAATGGAGTACACGGGGAAGGGGGAAAATATACCCACTAACATCAAAAAGAGAAGTCATTACTATAGAGTCAAGGTTGGACACAATCAGGAAAAAGATTAGAATAGTGGTAGATGTTTGGGATTCTCAGCATGGACCATAGAACACCTTGGGTGGATTTTACATGTGGATGGATTAGAAGATCACTATCATTCCTGGAGAACTTCTCGAGGTGGTATCTCATCTCAGTTCTCCAAGAACTTAATAAAAAGAAGAGCAAGAACAGGAAGGAGAACCACGTGCAAGACGAAGGGTCAATAAAAATCTAGAAAGGTTTTAAACCAGATAAACAACAGGCCTCATTTATTAAACCGGGTCTGAATAAGTGCACAATTATTGTGCAAACCATCTTGCCCAATTTCTTTTTTTTTCACCAAGTGCTTGAATTTCCTTCTACTGACGCATCCAGAGACCTCAGGTGTGTCTCAAATTCCGCTGAGATTCACCATCATTGGTGCAAATTTAGCAGATATTTCAAAATTTTCTTTGCCAACGTATTGTAGGTTTTTTGTTCCAGATCATCGGTGTACAAATCAACCATAATAACCAGCCCCTTTTGAGAAACTACTTTCCCTATAAAACCATCTCATGCTCCTTTTACACTTTGAGCTTTGCCTTATATGGAGTATAAAAGGAAATCTTCGTCCTGGCTGATAATGTTTTACATTTAAGGGGCGTGGCCTATGAAAAGTTACACAGTCCCCACTTTAACGAATCGACTCCGAAGAAAACCTGGGTAACGTTTTCCAAAATTTGGGGAGTTTGGGGGCGTGGCTTGTGAAACAATTTCGCATAATTTTGATCAATGAGGCCTTTATTTATATCATTTATAACTCAAATTGTGTGCGTGGAACAATACGGACATTTTACAACACCTAACACTTGACCTCTAGCCTTGATTAGCATTGGGGTATTTTAAAACCCTGTGATGACATGTATCCCCACACCATTTTCAATACTTCATATTTGAACAAAACCAACAAAAAAAAAAGTGCCATCGTTACGACGCTACAGAATTGTAAGCAGGATGTTCGTACGTATTTCACACGATGCATATGCACAGTTACAAACATGCATAGTGGGTGGAGACAACGAAGAACACTGGGGGATTTTATCGTTTTATCATTTTATACAAGAAGAAAAAAAAACAAGCCCAGACCCCTCCCACAATTAAAAACGCAACAATACAATTTTTTGCCGCTTAGTTTTTTTTTGTTTTTTTTTAAAAGCTTGAAGTATTAGATATAAATGCACACATTCCCTTGACATTTTCGACTCGAGAAACTGTACACAACCAGGTTGCAGTTAACTACAATGGGGTACCTGAAAGTTTTTTACGGTAACCCCTTATGACCCTGAGCCACGGTAATGTAGTTTGCATATAGAGACAGAAAGTCTCTATGTGTTTTTTTTTTCTTATGATTTTGGCTACCAGCATCTCCAACATATTCAAGTAATTTGGCAAATATACATATGATAGCTTATTTTTTTATTTATTTTTTTTGCTCAGTAAAAATGGCTTCCACAAAGAAAGCCTACAAACCCACAAACTAAATGCTGCCATAAGCAATTGTAATTGTTTCTGCTCTGTCCTTCAAGTCTTGGGAACACACACACACACGGCCTTACTAACATAACAGGGCCCAACACTGATTATTTAGCACCCGGTATGGCGTGGAAATGTTCACAATGCAAGGATCATTCGTTCGTTCGTTCGTTCGGCTACACTGATATACGCCGTAGCCCAGACACTGCGTTACTACTGTAAGAGCTAAAGAATCTCACTTTCGAAGCAATTACGTACAAATGAGCTTTTCTTTCTTTACTTTTTCTTTTTTTGTTTTATAGTTACATACAGTACAAACAAACAAGTAAATAATTTCTCTCATTATATTTGTGCTACAATAAGGGATAACTTCAATTCTGATATTAGGCTACTACTTCAAATTAGACTGCAGATTAGCAAAACTTGTAACTGAAACCCCCGAGTCAAAACATTACTCGATCGCTATGTTGCTTTTGTAAGGGGTGTTTTCAGATGCACCTCTGTGACCTCCAATGAACTTCGTCCTCTTCAAATTTGAATCTTAGTTTGGTTAACGATTCAAGTGTGAGCGCTTGAAGATGGGGTTTGAAAATATATTATATGGACGTCATGGAAAACCTGCTCCATAGCCCATGTAAAGGTTTTTAATACCCTGAAAGTTTGGGCTAAGCTTGGGGTTAGGATTGAGGTCAGGCTAAGGTTTGGGATTGGGGTTAGGATTAAGGTTGGGGATAAGGGTTAAGTTTGGGGTTGATCTTAGGGTTTAGGGTTGGGATTGAGGGTTGTGGTTGGGGGTTAGGGTTGAGTTTAGGTTTGGTGTTAGCGGTTAGGTTCTCTATTTCAGTACACATTCACATTCAGAGCTCTGCATCATTTCAAATCATGATTTTTTTTGGGGAAACTTGTATAATTTGTGTCAATTCATTGGAATTATCGTGTTCGTTCCATGATGGAGCTGGGCTCTGCTTTGTGTTCTGTGTGCAGTCATTAATTCAGGTTGGGGTGTTTCCTGCAATGAAGGTAGGAGTCTCCAGAACTGTAGACTGTAAACAGGCATAGGTTCCAGTGCTTGGTGCTGGCAGCAGGCTTGGCAATGGATGGCATGAGTTTGTGATGGATGGAAATTCTTCTGTAGGGTATTTTTTTTTTTTGCAATACGTCTTTGAGCCTGCATTAGAATTAGAATGAGAGAAAAAGAAAAAAATCATTTAGTCAATTGCTGCAAAATCTGCTTAAATTAAGGCAACATTTAAATGCTCTTTTACTGACCTTTAGAACCACTTTCAGCCTGGCACCCAGCTTTGACTGTTTGACTGTGTTGTCCCATTGAAGCTGCCAACAGGGTTCAGGCTGACACCATTTTGCACCAAAGCATCAAAGTTAAAGTCTAGACCGTCAGCATCCATTAGGTCTGAGCGGATTATGGAATCCACATCGCAGTCCAGACTCCCATTGAATATGTCCAAATCCAAGTCTGTGGGAAAGCGTTCTGTTCCTGAAATCCCCGTTCCGTTACTGCCATTCAACCCCGAGTAAACAGAAGTCTCGCTCAGCAACATGGACGAGTGCTGCTGGAGGTGCTGCTTGGCGGATACCACGTTATTGATGTCATTGGCCAGGCTTGGGAGACCATTTTTGGGAAGCGAGTGCAGTGATGTCTGGGCGGTGGAGCCCTGATGATGTCGATTGTTCTGGAGAAGGTTGTTCTGACCTTTAAACCCAGAACTGAAGGAGGACATCATAGGGTCTTTGGGGTGCATAAGGCCGTTGCGAAGGCGAGAACTCTGAGAAGCAACGGCTGCACTGGTTTGTGATATGAGTGGGTCAGATTGTGTCATCATGACATCACTGTGGCTGTGGGAGCCCTAGCGAGTCTGAGTTTAGCAGCTCCTGCAGGGTGGTGTTTCCAAAAGAAGAAATGCTTGAGAAAGATGATTGCTTGTTCTCCTGGATGGTCTGCATGGGCGTCTGGCGTAATGCTCCAGTGGAGGGACCAAAAATGGAATTACTGAACCCTCCAGTACTACTGGCACCATTTGGTGAGGAAGAGGAGGAGCTTGGAGTGGAAGTGGTGCTCCCAAAAGTGAAAGTGGAACTATCTTGACCTGCCTGTGTTGATGGTGCAAGTGTTACATTTTCCAACAGGTTGCCCATATGGTTGTCAGTTAGCCCATCATTGAGATTCATTGTGCCTAGTCGTGGAAGCTCAGCTGGGCATTGTTTGGAGTTTGAGGAGGATGAAGAGGGAGGAGAAAGGCTGCTGGAACTCGAGTAAAGCATTGGAGACAGGGGTGGGCCCAACTCATCGTCTGGAACCTCATCCAGCTCTGTATTTGCTAGGATAGGTGACAGACGTCCACTAATTGTGCTAGCATTGGAGTTTGTCCGTGAGCGAAAATCAGTCCAGCAGGAATCTAGTTCGTCGCTGCTGCGTGACGTAGGACTTCCTGGCCACTTGGACAGACCCCCAGTAGACACGTTCTCCAGCGATCCCTCCTGGGCAGCCTGTAATGTTGCCTTCTTTTTAGCAGCGCGTCCTCGTGCGCCCTTGGTGTACTTGTTTCCATTGTCCATGGAGACCGCACGACGACGTGGCGCCTTGCCTCCCCTCCCACCTTCGGGATTTATCATCCACCATGAGCTTTTTCCGGTTCCCTCATTTTGGACACGGACAAAACGGCTGTGCAGGGACAGGTTGTGCCGGATGGAATTCTGCACCAAAAAAGAGAAACAGATCAGCTTTTAGTTTCACAACTTTGCATTAAAAAAAAAAAAGAAATAAAGAAAGCACACTGACATTTTTTTTTTGTGCATCCCAGAAACATTAGGAGGCTGCTGTCAGAGTGCAGGGTCAGCCATTGTATGATACCCCTAGAGCACAGTGGGTTAAGGGCCTTGCTCAAGAGCCTGGCAAATTGGTGATCCCGGGGCTTGAACACCCAACCTTCTGATCAGTAACCCAACCTAGCTACCACCTCCATTTTTTCACATATCCAAGCTTGTCTGAGACCTCGGGCCAGAGCGCAGGGTCAGCCATGGTATTGGGCCTCTAGAGCAGATATAGATAAGGGCCTTGGCTCAAGGGCCCCAAGAGTAGCAGCATGGCAATACCAAGGATACCCAACCTTCCGATCATTAACCCAGAGCTTTAACCACTGATATACTACCTACAGTTTTTTGCATGCCTAAGCGTGTTAGGAAGCTGAGGTCAGAGGGGAGGTTCAGCCATAATACAGCACCCCTGGGGCAGACAGGGTTAAGGGGCGGGCTTGGACATACTGGGACTTGAACCCCCAACCTTCCGGTCAGTAACCCAGAGCCTTAACCACTAAGACACCACTGTAACTATGAGTATTACAAATGATAAGTATGCAGATACAGAAAAAGTTTATTTGAGTGCACTCCTTTGTTTACTATCTGAAGTCATAGGATGATAAAATGTCATACGAAAACTTGCAACACCAATCGTTCTCGGTCAGAGTCAAACAACGCAGCGATGAAACACACAAGAGACAAAAACAATGTCAGAGAAATCCAACAGTTAAACCAGGTGAAGCCACGGTCAATTCGAAGCTACCGAGAGATACCATTGTGTCATCTGTTTGGAATACAACAAACTAAAGTATTTGAGGTTAAAACAACAAATCAAAATAAATGATAAACAAAAACATCAAGCAAAAAGCATTTTCAGAAGGTGTGAGGCCAGAACAGCTGTATTTCATCTCGGTATCGAATCTTCAAGTGTCTGGAACTGTAGTTGAGGAAATTCCTTCACACCAGAGGGTCTGGATTGTAGATTTTTTCTGGATGTTAGGGGGGGGCGGGGGGTTGTCACATTCATAACAACATATACTCTAGGCTACTGGTGAACTTTTTAGAGCAACCCTACTGTAATCCTTCCAATTACAAGAGGTGGTATCAAAAAGAATCTAAGCAAGTTCTGTTACACGCCAACAGATGGCAGCACAAGGCTGCACGCACAGTCACAGGAAGCACCGGCATTAATTAATAGCACATTACAAAAGTGTTTTTTTTTTTCTCATAGAATTTTGTTGAGTATTTTGAAGTTGATATTGTGTAAATGTAGATAAATAAAACAACTTTTGTGTAAACAGAGCTAATCTCAAAACTTCTGGATACAACCTGATGGAACTGTAACGAAAGGTCGTTCAGTGTTGAGGATGGGTTTCCTTTTGAGTCTGGTTCCTCTGAATGTTCCTTCTTTATACCATCTCATGTGTTGCAAACTTACAGTTGCAAGGAACAAACATTCTTTTATAATTATTTTATCTCTGTAAAGCTTCTTTGAGACAATTGTTGAATTGTTGAAAATTTGTCAGGCTTTACAAATTTAAATAAATTAAATAATCTGTTGAGTGACTTTGTTTAATGATTTAAAATGTTCAATGCAGAACATGCAATAAAGCTAATATCATTAACTAAGGGTTGCCAGGTTTCAGAGAAATTCCCTCAGCCTTGGTTTAGAGAAAAAAAAACAGGGTCACTGTGGTGCATGTGCGTTTCTAAAATCAAGATATGAACCAAATCTTAGCAAATTCGGATCAAATTTTTCCCTTCACCTGAAGTTGGAGACCCAAAACTGTTCCAGCATGTCATAAAGTGCACAAAGCCAGCTCGATGAAGATCTGCTTTCCATGGGTTGGATGTGTTTAGAAGATCACAGAAGATCAGAGTGGCCTGCTATAGATCTCAAGCTCTATAGACCTTCTCACTTTCTCACCTACATCAACTCAGAAATCTCCACAAAATCTGGTGGAACATCTTCGAAGATTAGAGCGTATTATAAAAGTAAATGGAAACTCAACATGGAATTGGACATTCAGAAAGGAGCAGTTACACCTTACAAACACGACTGTCATGCAATTTCTACTTATACTTTAAGCCAAGGTGAATAAAATCCTGGGGTCTCTCTGGAGATATGACTTCATGTTTGTGCATGTGGACGTAGAAGCACACGTGGCCCGAGGAACGGCGCTCCAAATCTCAATGGAGAAACGTGTTGTGAATGAAGTAATTAAGGTCCCTTCTCTCCCTCTTTCTCTCCCTCCCTTTTTCTCTTGTTCTCTCTTTCATGCCACCAGAGACCCTTCGTGCATTTTTAGCGTTGCCTTTTCCGAAGTCATTAGAATGCTTTACTCGTTTTCTCCAAATAATTCCCACCAACAATAGCACACCACCTTGCTCAAGGCAAGAATTCGGATTTTTGCACACTATTCGGCGTGCCTGCAAAACCAACCCAACACACACACACACACACACACATAACCTCCACCCCTAGATTCCCAAGAGTACAAAAAAAATGACACGTATTTACTAGATGTACACTTTCCCAGAGACTCTTTTTCGTTTTCTAGTTCGGGGATGCGAATAAATGCACTATTTTTCCTCCATTCATTCATTAGTTTTTTAATTAAATCGTTCTTCTTCTTGTTTTTTTTGTTTTTTTTTACCAAATTCTAGTTTCTTCTTAAGAGGGGAAAAAAAGCAGGAACGTCGAAATGTCGAACGTCGAAACCATCGTTATTCTGTATTTCAGTTTAGTTAGTTGTGTGTTGATGTATGATGTGGTGTGTGTGTGTGTGTTGTGTGTGTG
>JBCEWE010000282.1:1293947-1311447 GCA_039877035.1 Silurus lanzhouensis
CACTCCCTCACCATCGCCCTCGCCCACTCCCTCACCATCGCCCTCCCCACTCCCTCACCATCGCCCTCTCCCCTTACCATCGCCCTCTCCCTCACCATCGCCCACTCCCTCTCCCTCGCCCTCTCCATCGCCCACTCCCTCACCATCGCCCTCTCCCTCACCATCGCCCGTCCCCTCACCATCACCCTCCCCCTCACCATCGCCCACTCCCTCTCCCTCCCCCACTCCCTCACCATCACCCTCTCCCTCCCTATCGCCCTCTCCCTTACCATCGCCCTGCCCCTCACCATCACCCTCCCCCTCACCATCGCCCACTACCTCACCATCGCCCTCTCCCTCACCATCGCCCACTCCTTCACCATCGCCCTCCCCCTCACCATCGCCCACTACCTCACCATCAGCCTCTCCCTCACCATCACCCACTACCTCACCATCGCCCACTACCTCACCATCAGCCTCTCCCTCACCATCACCCACTACCTCACCATCGCCCACTACCTCACCATCGCCCTCTCCCTCACAATCGCCCTCTCCCCTTACCATCGCCCACTACCTCACCATCGCCCACTCCCTCACTATCGCCCACTCCCTCACCATCGCTTACTCCCTCACCATCTCCCTCACCATCTCCCTCACCATCTCCCTCACCATCGCCCTCTCCCTCACCATCACCCTCCCCCTCACCATCGCCCACTACCTCACCATCAGCCTCTCCCTCACCATCAGCCACTACCTCACCATCGCCCACAACCTCACCATCAGCCTCTCCCTCACCATCACCCACTACCTCACCATCGCCCACTACCTCACCATCAGCCTCTCCCTCACCATCACCCACTACCTCACCATCGCCCACTACCTCACCATCGCCCTCTCCCTCACAATCCCCCTCTCCCCTTACCATCGCCCACTACCTCACCATCGCCCACTACCTCACCATCGCCCTCTCCCTTACAATCCCCCTCTCCCCTTACCATCGCCCACTACCTCACCATCGCCCACTCCCTCACCATCTCCCTCACCATCACCCTCTCCCTCACCATCGCCCACTCCCTCACCATCGCCCTCAACATCACCCTCGCCCACTTCCTTTACCATCGCCCTCAACATCACCATCGCCCTCTCCCTCACCCTCGCCCTCACCATCACTATCGCCCTTTCCCTCACTATTACTATCGCCCTCTTATGTTAAATGTATAGATGAATAGATAGATGCATTTATGGATGGATGGATGGCTGCCCTTGTGTTCGAATACAATCTCACAAACCTCCACAAAATCTAGAGGAACATCTTCCCAGGAGAGTGAAGCTCATTATAAGTAAACTAAGACTTAATGTGAGATATGATGTTCAGAACGGAGCACATGGCAAAAGAATGTGTGTTTGCTTATGGGACAGAGGTAAATCCTAAAACATGATGTGTATGCTTAGTCACTGTGGTGGTTTTCGAAAGAAAAAAAAAAACATTGAAAAAAAGAGGAAGCAGGTTTGTATCTTCTTGCAAAGGTACAGACGTCTCGCTCCAATCCCATGACTCTGCTGACGTTCTCTCCGTCAGTCGCTTTGTTTAACCTGAAGGTGTGGTGTGTCTTAACACTGTCTCTCTTTCTCTTTCTTTCTTTCCGTGTGTTTAAGAGCCGAACTGTAAATATTCTCCTCACACAAATGCTTTGTTTCGACGAAACTGACTACTTCTGCATTTATATGGTTTGCTTGGTGTATTATAAATAGCACTCGTGTGGTTTGTAAGGTTCCTGAACTGCTGAAGTTCATAATACACAGCAATGTGTGTGTGTGTGTGTGTGTGTATGTGTGTGTGTGTGTGTGTGTGTGTGTGTGTGTGTGTGTGTGTGTGTGTGAGAGAGTGTGTGGGACATCTGAAATCTGGGTGAAGACTCAGCATACCATCAGTTAATAATTTATCGACAGAGCATTAAGTGTGTGTGTGTGTGTGTGTGTGTGTGTGTGTGTGTGTGTGTGTGTGTGTGTGTGTGTGCTTTTTAACACTTGCACAATGCTGACAACGAAGCTCGTGAGGGTGTTTAAAGCGTTAGGTCCTACATCTTTTCGGCCTAGACAGTGTCGACACGAAAACTCAGGTTCATGCAGATATGTGTGTGTGTGTGTGTGTGTGTGTGTGTGCACCCAGAGGAAATAAAAGAGGGGAAGGAGAAGAAAAAATTAAGAAAAGAAGGGGAGGGGTTTCAAAAGTTAGCCGATTTGGCCTGTCGCTATAGCAACGGTTCTGCAAGTGTTCCTCAGGAGGTTCCGGTTTCTGCACAAAAGCTTCCAGAATGTGAAGATACTGTAGCTGTGTGTGTGTTTGTGTGTGTGTGTGTGTGTGTGTGTTTCTCTTCTGTGAGTTACAGGAGTGTAAGGAGGCCTCTCTGTCAACTTCTCTTTCACTCGTTTCTCTCCCTCCCCCTATCTTCTCTGGAGTGAGCTGGAGGGCTGCCAGGGTACAAGCTCACATCGCGCACACACACACACAAACACACACACACACACACACACACACACACACACACACACACACACACACACACACACACGCGCACACATCATGCAGCGACACTACACACTGACCTACATACACTTCCACTGCTCTGAGTGGCCTAAACGTTCCAGCCAATCACGTGTCAGGGGGCGGAGTGCTATCCGACCAATCACGTCAGCTCTTCCGTTCTCCGCACGGTTTTAGCCAGAAACAGACTGAAAGACAGACAGGGTCTGAAAATGGAGTACGAACGAAAAAAAAAAAAAAACCCAGGGGGGAAATGAGGCATTACAGGAAAGAGAGCAATGTTGAGAAGACAGTGAGACGCTAATGAATACACACACACACACACACACACACACACACACACACGCTTCCAATCACACTGAAACACACACACACACTTTTGAGTGTCCTGTCTTGCTCTGGACTTCTTTCTAGTTAAACGTGAAGCATCGCTCAGCAATGTGATCTGAGCAGAGATACCGGTTTGGCTCTTGTTTGCCTTTTTCTCCCTCACCTCGTCCAATCCCTCGTCTTCTATTTAGATCACGGCGAAGAAGGCCACGACCTTCAACCCCTCTGGCCTTCCCTTTCCTTTTTACACATTAGATAATCCAGAAAGCCGTTCAAGGTCACGGGCAGAGAGCCCAGCTAGACGTCTGACCTCATCAGGACGTCTGATCCTGATTAGACAATCATAAAGTTCAGGGTGATAGCTAGCTGATAGACGGGCAGCACTTTTCACGTGTTACCTTTCCTCTTTTTTATCAGCTGACCTCAATTCATCTCTCTCTCGCTCTTAGATACCGATGCAGTTTTGATAACTGGGTGTGATAATGAGGGCAAATGTAATCAACCAGAGCAAACAGATGACTGGATGATGCAGTAAATCGTCTTCTCACTGTAATCCCATGTCACATGACCAGGCCTCTGATTATTACTTCTATTACTAATACTACTACTAATACATTCTTCTTCTACTACTATTAATATTACTAACACTATTACCAATATTACTACTACTATTACCTACATTACTACTACTACAAACATTAATACTACAGTTACCAACACTAATATTACTACTACTAATACTAATTCTACCAGCAATACTACTATTAATATTAGTAATACTACCAACACTTCTACTACTAATACAGCTACTGATACTATCAATATTACAACTATTACTAGAACTACTACTACTATTACTAATACTACTAACAATACTAATATTATTACTTATACTTATATTACTACTATCAATACTAGTACTGCTAATACTAATTCTAACAGCAATACTACTAATACTATATTATATTGCACTATACTATTCTAATCTAATAGTACGAATGTTACTACTATTACTACTGATATTATTATTACTATTACTATAATACTACTACCAATAATATCACCACTAATACTACTACTAATAATAATTGCATTCCAACTATTACTAATATTACTACTATCATTACTACTACTCCTATTTTGAAAATTACTACCAATACTACTACTAATATTACTACTATTACTACTGATATCATTATTACTACTACTATGATACAACTACTAATAATATCACTACTAATACTACTACTAATACTATTTATATTACTACTATTACTAATACTTCTAACACTACTAATACTACTAACAATACTAATATTATTACTTATACTTATATTACTACTATCAATACTAGTACTGCTAATACTAATTCTAACAGCACTACTACTAATACTGTATTACATTGCCACTACTAATACTTGTGTGTCTATGTTTGGGTTTTACCACTGCAGGAATTTGTGAGGTTAAAGCTGCACATGATCTTTTTCCACACATGACACAGTTATTAATAATAATAATGCACCAAGAAACAGTGTTCTATGTGACTGTTCTATGTGACTGTTCTATGTGACTGTTCTATATGACTGTTCTATGTGACTGTTCTATGTGACTGTTCTATATGACTGTTCTATGTGACAGTGTTCTATGTGACTGTGTTCTATGTGGCAGTGTTCTATGTGACAGTGTTCTATGTGGCAGTGTTCTATGTGACTGTGTTCTATGTGACAGTGTTCTATGTGGCAGTGTTCTATGTGACAGTGTTCTATGTGACAGTGTTCTATGTGACTGTGTTCTATGTGACTGTGTTCTATGTGACTGTGTTCTATGTGACTGTGTTCTATGTGACAGTGTTCTATGTGGCAATGTTCTATGTGACTGTGTTCTATGTGGCAGTGTTCTATGTGACTGTGTTCTATGTGACAGTGTTCTATGTGACTGCGTTCTATGTGACTGTGTTCTATGTGACTGTGTTCTATGTGACTGTGTTCTATGTGACAGTGTTCTATGTGGCAGTGTTCTATGTGACAGTGTTCTATGTGGCAGTGTTCTATGTGACTGTGTTCTATGTGGCAGTGTTCTATGTGACAGTGTTCTATGTGACAGTGTTCTATGTGGCAGTGTTCTATGTGACTGTGTTCTATGTGACTGTGTTCTATGTGGCAGTGTTCTATGTGACTGTGTTCTATGTGACAGTGTTCTATGTGGCAGTGTTCTATGTGACTGTGTTCTATGTGACTGTGTTCTATGTGGCAGTGTTCTATGTGACTGTGTTCTATGTGACAGTGTTCTATGTGACTGCGTTCTATGTGACTGTGTTCTATGTGACAGTGTTCTATGTGACTGTTTTTATTTGACGTGTTCTATGTGCGTGTTCTATGTGACAGTGTTCTATGTGGCAGTGTTTCTATGTGACAGTGTTCTATGTGCAGTGTTCTATGTGACTGTTTTTTTTTTTTGTTCTATGTGACAGTGTTCTATGTGACAGTGTTCTATGTGACTGTGTTCTATGTGACTGTGTTCTATGTGACAGTGTTCTATGTGACAGTGTTCTATGTGGCAGTGTTCTATGTGACTGTGTTCTCTGTGAATGTGTCCTATATGACTGCGTTCTATGTGACTGCGTTCTATGTGACTGCGTTCTATGTGACAGTGTTCTATGTGACTGTGTTCTATGTGACTGTGTTCTATGTGACTGTGTTCTATGTGACTGTGTTCTATGTGACTGTGTTCTATGTGACTGTGTTCTATGTGACTGTGTTCTATGTGACTGTGTTCTATGTGACTGTGTTCTATGTGACTGTGTTCTATGTTTTATGTGAGTGAGGACCATTACATAGTTTTTTTGTGTAACAGGTTTTAGTGCTGTGTTAAACTGTCAGAATAAAACTCAACCAACATTACAGTCACATAAACATCACACCAACACTTCACACCTGAAGAAGCAACCTGTCATGAAAAAAACGTACAATGTCGGACCAGGACAAGTTGTGACTAGGGTCTATGTCAAAAAACGGTTAGATACGAAACACTGTCTATTGTCACAGCCTGGCCTATAGCCACCTTCATGTGTGCGGAATAACACACGAGCACAACCTTCAGAGGAACATGCCTGGACACGTTGTATGTAAACTAGTCATAGTGCAGGAATAGGACACGATAAACATCACGTCAGATACGTATAAGGTTGAGTTCTGCACCGGATGCCTGGAGGGGGTTTGACACAATGGGGTGTCTCTCAGGGTGGATTCTTTGAGAATTATGATCAAAAACATGCATATTTATTATGGCATAGAATCCACAACACCTCCAGGTGTATATCTAGGAAAGGTTAACAATGATACCTGATGTACCTGCACATGACCCAGTGGAGAACACTGCCTTTTTTTGGGGGTTTTTTGGAAAGCAATAACTCATTTTTGATTTCAGGGAATATTTCAAGGCACGAATAAGTGTTTTGTTTATGCATGACGTCATGCACGACGCCAAGACACCGAGTCACGACGGCGCTCCTGTCTTTCTTTCCGCGTGCGTGCGTGCGTGTGCAAAGCGCGCGCGCACGCCAGGACACGCGTTCCTTCTGTTGTTGTTTTGTCAATCGTGGGATTGTTCTCGTGCTTGAACACGCAACAAGATAAATGTCCACGTACCTTCCATCCTGCAGAGCTGTTGCTGTCTCCTTTGTCTTTGAAGTAGGTGACATTTCTGACCATCCAGTCGTAGATCTGGGAGAGGGTCAGTCTTTTGTCCGGGGTGCTTTCGATGGCTTTTGTGATCAGGTCCGCGTAAGAGAGGTTGCCCCAAGCGTTCCTGCGTGACGAGGACTTGCGTGGGGTTTGCTGCTGAAGCTGCTGCACGCCCTGTCCGTTCATTTCAGACGCGCGCGCTTGCGCCCCGACCTGGCTCTGAGATCCCACCTGCTCCGCATCCTGGTCTCCACTCGAGCTCAAAGCGTCGGCCGTGCCATCGCTGACAGCCATCGCGCTCTCCTCCTCGTCATCCTCTTCCTCCGGGATGATGTACGTGTCCTTGGGCTCGGGCTTCACCAAGCTGGACTCCGGCAGCGGCCAAGTGCACGACCTCGGCCGCTTTTGAGGTTCAAAGTCCGGGTCGATCGCCACGTCCAGGGTGGATTCGGGCTCGGGGGACGCGGTCTGAGCCATCGAGACGTCGGCACGTGTAGTTTTTGGGGTGATGAGTTTAGACGCGTTGGTGCGCGCTGGACGTGCGGCGTGCCATGAACGGGTCTCGACTACCTGCGGAGCGCGTGAACAGGAGAACAGCACACACACACACACACACACACACACACACACACACACACACACACACACACACACACACGTGAATTAGGTTTGCGTGATAATGATGGTATGCGTATTATAGTCTAACCACACACACACGCGCGCGCGCGCGCACGCACGCACCGTTTACCGAGACCCCGTTCCGATCGCGCCGAGCGCTGATGTAATGCTCCTCACGCGCACTCCGCCGATGGACAGGGAGACAACACAGGCTCGGAACGTCACCAAAACCATCCCATGAAGCTCAGACGCACCTCCACGCACTTTCACGAGGATCCAAGAAGATAATTGTTATAATTAGAATAAAAAAAAAAAAGAAATTGTGCAGAATCAGGAAAAGCTCAGATGATGTGGTCTACTGGAGGCATCTGGTTGGCTTCTGCGCGTCTCGTGCACAAATGACGAAAAAAAAAGAAAAAGGAAGGCGTGCAAAAAAAAAAAAAAAAACAAAAACGTAAATAACTTGCCGGGTTATATGTAGAAAACAAAACCTGCACTGTATGTGTGTGTGTGTGTGTGTGTGTGTTCAAATCCGTCCTCCTCCAGTACCAAACGAGCTTCTGTACAACTTCTAGCTACAAAGGACTGACTGCAGAGACTGAGAAAAAAAAGAGAGAGAGAGAGGGAAAGAGAGAAAGAGAGAGAGAGAGAAGATTAATAGCCGTCATCTACCCCTCCCTCTCTTTTCTGCGCGTGGGATCGCCTTTTAAAGGGCCATGGCTCGTGAAGTTCTCCAGGCACTCACATGAGGGCATGTTCAGGCAAGCCTGAGGTCTTCAAAAATAGAGCTGCATGTGAATGAAAATGATGTGTGCGGACACTTCTGATGAACTATAGACGTGTGTTTTGTAGAAAACCGGAAGTGTGTGTGTGTGTTTTAACATGTAATGATAAAATATTTTTGTATACAAACAAACTGGTGACCACAAACTAAACGGGTGGACAGATAGATAGATAGATAGATAGATAGATAGATAGATAGATAGATAGATAGATAGATAGATAGATAGATAGATAGATAGATAGATAGATAGATAGATAGATAGATAGATAGATAGATAGATAGATAGATAGATAGATAGATAGATAGATAGATAGATAGAATAATAGATAGATTGAAGATAGATAGATAGATAGATAGATAGATAGATAGATAGATAGATAGATAGATAGATAGATAGATAGATAGATAGAATAATTAATAGATAGACAGACAGACAGACAGACAGACAGATAGATAGATAGATAGATAGATAGATAGATACCTACCTACCTACCTGTTTGACCCTGACAGCGCTCCTGTGCACAAAGCCATCGCCCAGAAGACACGGTTGCTGGTGGGAAGGTTGGACTAGAAGAACTCGAGTGTCCTTCACATGCAGAGCCCAGATATCTTTGGGATGACCTTGAGAAACTGGAGGTAGCGGAGCCTCCTCACCTCGTCCAGCATCATCACTTGTATCTCAGTGAGGCTCATGTACATGCTGATGAATCCGGACAGAAAACAATCTAGTTGAAAGGCTTTTTAGAAGAGTTCCAGCGATGAGAGGGAATGGGATGTTCAGTAGGAAGACCTAAAATGTCAGGATGAAGGGGTGCACATAATTTTGGCTCTGTAGTATAACAGTTGCGAGCGTGTGCATGTGCGTGTGCATGCACGTGCACGTGAACGTTCCATGCTGGCCCTTTAATCCCATTTAAAGCTCCTGACACACACACCCTTTTTCTGTGCACCAGATCTTTCAAAGGTGTGACATCATACTTTTGGAAATAAAGAAACAGCATGTTCTCCTCTTCTGGATTGTGACAGATGTTACATGACATGACGGCGTAACGGCATGTTCGCATGATGCTTTTTTTCTTTTTGGATTTAAGGATGCATATGGACTCATAGTTCTTATCCCAGAACACGTACATGCACCGTTTGCTCTGGTCCGTTCACACACCACAATGCAGAACATCTTTGTTGATGCGTGATGGACGGAGCAGGATCTCTTTCAGGGTGCGTCCAGGAACGTGTTTTTACCATGATGTAATAGTAATGAGGTGTCATGCAGCCTTTAGGACGGCTAATTGTACCCATTTAAGACTTAATGCATCTAAGCACGCATGGTATGACCTTGGATTGTCACGCCGAGCTTCTGCATGCACGTCCTCCACCTTCTCAACACCTCCTTGAGTATCACTAATTAACTCAATACCGTAATCCTATCTTATAACAATTGAGCCAGAAGGTCATGAATTGTTATCCATTTAATTCTTTAGATGACATCAAAGGTTGTGGTTGAAGTCGGGTGGAACTATAGGAACTACCCCACCCTAGACCAACTAGACAAGGAGGACCACATACCTCATGGACAACAATAACCGGATCGATTGGTGGAGATCTCATCTGATGTTCAAATTTATCCTCAAGGTGGTTCACTAGGGTTTAAGCTCTATAGCAGGCCACTCAAGATCTTCCACACACATCCAACCCATGAAAAAGCAGATCTTCATCGAGTTGGCTTGGTATGCTGAAACAGAAACATGCTGGGTCCAAAAATATTGGGACGACCTTTTCAGCCGTATGTGGTTAATAAAGTTGGAGGCACAGAATTTTATCGAACGTCTCCAGACGAAATTTTCCCTTCGCTTGATTTAGTTCTGCTCCAACTCTATGAAGATCTGCTTTCCATCGGTGAGTGGCCTTCTATAGAGCTCAAACCTTATTGAGATGAGTTGGAACGCTACCCCAGGCTTCCTCATTTCCTCACCTATGACTATTTATTTTCAAAAAGCACACTGCATCCTTATGGTCAGGTGTCTACAAATAAACTATATACTATATAATGATTATAGACAATACAACTAGCAATATTGCAGTCTTTTGCTGCCACCTAGCGGCCATTGTAATCAACAACCTCCATACAGAAATATTCCCATTCCCTTCTCCTGCACATTTGAGTGTTTATATGCTTGAAGAAAAAGGTGTTTCTGCTTAAATCAGGTGTTTTGAGAGCAAGACATCTTACACACAGTACTGCAGGATCAGATGCAGGAAATGTTAAAAAAAAAAAAAGGATTAGAGTTTATCATATTATTTAGCAATTTTTGTGCAAAAATTCACCAAGCAAGATTACGAAAAAACAAAAATAAAGCTCCAGGCTGGAAATGCACGGCACTGAAGGAAGCCACATTGTGTGTTTATATTGCCATTGTTCAGAATCAATGCAGAAAGGCAGAAGGAAACGCTCCTGTTGCTCCGTGGAAAGCAAAGGAAGTATACACCAATGTACACAAAAACACAATGTCTTCAAGAAACCTGAGAGTTTCTACACTGCACAGTTCATGTCACCTTGGAGAATGTTTGTACAGCGCAGTTAACATTAGAAGATTATAGAAAAAAAAAAAATATATATATATATCATATTATTAAATGTTCAATATATAATAAGAAATAATACATACAATAACTCCTGATGTCTGTTATATAATGTATTAATAAATAAAATAACCTGAATATAATTAATAAATGCTTATTGTCTATACAGTTTTTAGCAGTATCAAGATGATAAATTCGGCATTAGGGGGCGCTGTGTACATTCCGTTTCATTTATTTATCTATTTATTTAGTTTATATAAAAAAGAAAGTTCTATACTATTTTATTTTCCTTTCAATTCGACACCAAATACCGGTATCGTCGATATACTAATACAAAAAACCCCAATAATTATTATATTTAATATTAATCACATTATATATTTAATATAATTCTATTATTATTATTATTTTCAAAGAATGAATGTAATATATTGAATAAATAAATAAATAAATAATATAATAATGAATAATTATTTTATATATATATATATATATATAGAGAGAGAGAGAGAGAGAGAGAGAGAGTTTTTACACCAGACACCAAGTCTGGTTTCTCTGTAGACATTGTAAGCGAGAAGTTCAGGTTTGTCTTTGGTCCACTTGAGTCCAGTACTGCTTCGTCTGCATCTCTGAGAGACGGGACAGCGTCCTCTGCAGGGCGAATATTTCCTCCTCGGCTGTAAACAGAGCCAGGCGCTTCCACGCTTCCTGAACACAGACAGAACATAGTGTACATGTGGGGGAGAAAAAATAAGTGCACCCTCTAATATATCCAGCAACAATGACATCCTGTAAATGCGTTCTCTATTGATGCTTGAAGGATTTCAGATCTCTCCTAAGATCCCACCACATCATCTCAGTAAAATCGAGGTCTGGATTTTTCCTAGCTCTTTCCAAAACCTCCAATGTTTCTCCTCAGCCAGTTTGCTGGTGTGTTTGGGATCACCTTATTCAGGTCCAGCTCAATATGCTACAAACGTTGGCATCCCAATTGTCTCAGGAACATTATTGTCTCAGTGGCTGCAGGTTTCTCAGATCTCAGAGTGATGACAAATGCTTCACAGCTGCTTTGAGGTGCTCGGGCTGATATCCTTTGGAGCTGTTCAGGATGATAAAACATCTTACTCTCAGCAACCCGAAAGATATAATTTGAGGAACTTCTCTGGTTTGTTCAAATGCACTTTTTTGCTTCTTCATGCATAAATATGTACCATGAGGAATGAAGATGCTTGCTCATAGCCATGAACTTGAAGGCCATACTTGTTTAGTGTATTTCTGATTTCATGTAGCTCTTGGGTTTAGTTTATATCTCTGAACATTACATGGTCTGACCTCGAACTGAATTTGCTCTTAAACTTCTTCTGCAGAATGGTGATTTTCCACTTATTTGGAAACGGCCTTATAACCCTTGTCAGAATAATGATCAGCAACAGGTGCTTCTCCGAGGTCACTGGTGATATTCTTTTTCCTAGTCACGACAAACTACCCAAAGTTTTACTTCTACCTTTAAAACCCGACTGAGGAATGTGTATTCATTTTCCTCTGCCGGAGAACTCGATAGTATATTTATAAAGAAATGTTACTTTGGCCCTGTGGTTAAATCACTCACTTACATTAGTGAGGCCGAGCTCATCAAACATCAGACGATCCCGCTCTTCCTCTCCAGACATACGGCCTCCATCAAAGAGACGGTAGAGAGGAGCTTCCGCTAACACCACCACCCTTACCTGAAGAAAAAATGCAGATACAGTAAGACATTTTTGGGCCAAAAGTTTGAGGACACCTGATTGCGAGATGCTTCTTTTTCCTCCGCTCTTCAGGGAAGAAGTTCCTCTAGATTTTGTGAAGAATTGTGTTAGGAAAATCAGGTTCTGATGTAGGTAAAGTGAGGAGGCCTGGGGTGGTGTTTCAATTCATCCCAATGGTATTTCTTAAAGAGTAAGATAGCAGATACAACACTCCAGAACTCCCAAGTGTCTTGCTTTCTGAACGTATTCAGGTCCAGCTCAATCTGCTGAAAAGATGGCATCCTAATTGTCTCAGGAAGATTCTGGTGGATCTTCATCTTGGTCTCATCAGTCCGTTATCTTCATGGAGCTGGATTTGAGCACATACTGGAACAGGTTTAGATCTTCAGATTGGAGAAGAACCACATATAGCTGGAGAAAACAGGTGTCCGAATACTTTTGACAGAAACGGCAAGAATAAACCTTGATGAAACTTTGTTCTTCTGCAGTGTGTGTGTGTGTGTGTGTGTGTGTGTGTGTGTGCGTGTGTGTGTGTGTAAATCTGTTTTACCTTTTGGTCATAGAAGATGTCGATGAGTGTAATAAAGCGCCTGGCTTGGTCCTTTAATTCAACCTTCAGCCGAGGCACGTTACGAATAACAACCGTACGGAAATGCCGAGCGATCTCCAGATAATCGCTTGCTCCTAATGCCTGCAACACACACACACACACACACACACACACACACACACACACACACACACACACACACACACCACACACGGCATACAATTAACAAACAATTATTACTAGACTTCAGGAAAAAAAGCACTTCTAATTGAAGTAAAAACCCGATTCGGCGCTTGTGCGAGAGCTCCCTCTCGACCTTGAGAGACAAACACTATGTCGAATCTGCTCTCTTTCAAGTGCTTTGAACCTTTTCGCCGTCCGTCTCTCGATATTTTTCCTCTTTTCTCCTCTTTTCGCATCCCACTTTTTTTTTCTTTTTTTGCTCAGCCGTGTACGTGTTTACGAGTGTGTTATCCAACATGGAAGGCACATTAAATCATGCTGACATTGTTCCGACTGCATTAGGCTGTCCATGAAGATAAAGAAGTTGAGGACTCTTTATATACACACACACACACACACACACACACACACACACACACCACACACACACTGTACACAGAGCAAGTGAATGAAAGTGAACAGCACTCTCGAAAAGGCCGAAGGACACACACTCGTGCACACACACAGTGCCGTGGCTCTCCATTAGAAAATGGCATGTTGATTCTCTTTCTCTTTTTATATATATATATACCGAAAAAGCCGACTGCAACTGGGCAACTGGTAAAGTGTGTCTCTGCAAATTCCTCTCTCACACACACACACACACACACACACACACTCTTGCAAATCCAACCTAACAGCTTTTAATTAATTAATAGATTGGTTTCCTCTTATTAGCAAGTAGGCGGAGCTTAATACGATTCAACCTCTGCAAAGCTCCGCCCCCAGGGGTTAAAAAATGTCATATTTTCTTCTCCTGAGATGAAAATTGACGTTTTTAAACGTTGCTCACACTCACATGCTCACAGAGTTCTTGGAAGGTGCAATCAGCGACGGTCCCACAGGTCCATTTCAGCGTTAACTCTCTGCCCTGTACGATCAGCGTTCTCGGCCTGGGTACTGAACAAACACCATCACAACAACCATCACAACCACAACAACCACAATAACAAACACAATAACAACAACCACAAGTACAGTGAAAAATCAACAGCAGGAATCTGATCATCATTATAATCTGTAGAAGTTCTTTACTCTCTACATGTAATACAATTCTAATGCTCAGTGTGTGTGTTTGTGTGTGTGTGTTTATATATGTGTGTTTGTGTGTGTTTATATATGTGTGTTTGTGTGTGTGTGTTTATATATGTGTGTTTGTGTGTGTGTTTATGTATATATGTGTATATGTGTGTATATGTGTGTATGTGTGTATATGTGTGTAAATGTTTGTGTGTATGTGTGTATATGTGTAAATGTTTGTGTATGTGTGTATATGTGTGTATATGTGTAAATGTTTGTGTATATGTGTAAATGTTTGTGTATGTGTGTATATGTGTGTAAATGTTTGTGTATATGTGTGTATATGTGTAAATGTTTGTGTATATGTGTGTATATGTGTAAATGTTTGTGTATATGTGTGTATATGTGTAAATGTTTGTGTATATGTGTGTATATGTGTAAATGTTTGTGTATGTGTGTAAATGTTTGTGTATATGTGTGTATATGTGTAAATGTTTGTGTATGTGTGTATGTGCGTATATGTGTAAATGTTTGTGTATGTGTGTATGTGTGTATATGTGTGTGTATATGTGTAAATGTTTGTGTATGTGTGTAAATGTTTGTGTATATGTGTGTATATGTGTAAATGTTTGTGTATGTGTGTATGTGCGTATATGTGTAAATGTTTGTGTATGTGTGTATGTGTGTATATGTGTGTGTATATGTGTAAATGTTTGTGTATATGTGTAAATGTTTGTGTATATGTGTGTATATGTGTAAATGTTTGTGTATATGTGTGTATATGTGTAAATGTTTGTGTATATGTGTGTATATGTGTAAATGTTTGTGTGTATGTGTGTATATGTGTAAATGTTTGTGTGTATATGTGTAAATGTTTGTGTATATGTGTGTATATGTGTAAATGTTTGTGTGTATGTGTGTAAATGTTTGTGTGTATGTGTGTATGTGTGTATATGTGTAAATGTTTGTGTGTATATGTGTGTATATGTGTAAATGTTTGTGTGTATATGTGTGTATATGTTTGTTGAGGGACATTCGAATGAGTTGATGATCATCCTGGTCAGTGGAAAGTCGATTTCATCCTCTGCTGGTTTGTAGCTTTGTTGTTTGGTCTTCTAAGTTTTAAGGATGGAAGCATCCTGACGCTCACTGCATCCCTCAGTTCAGAATTTAAATGTTCTGGTTTTCTTACTTTTCTTCGTTAAAGAAGATCTGGTTCAGGTGTTCACCTAGTCAGTGTGCAGAATGAGGTGTGTGTGTGTGACGTGTGTCTGTCCTGGAATTCAACACAAATTAGAGTGTACTGAATTTTTTCCAGCGCTGTATTTGTGTGTGTGCAGCGGACAAGCATCCAATCTGTCCTCTTTTTAATTTTAGCGGGAAATCAACTCCTGTACCACGGTTTTGTCCCGAAGCCAACTCTCGGATCAGAGCGTCCACGGCAGCTTCAGCGTCAGGTTCGCTCGATCTGCAGAGAGAAAAGAGCAGAATATGAAATTAACCAGGTCTAAAGTGCTCACATCAAACACGCGAGCGACGTGCAGCCGTGTTTAGCTTTTCACGAGGCCTCAATAGCGCAGGATGTTGGGCTCAAAACAAACAGCGGGAGCGTGAATGGAAGCGAGTGGCAATCAGGTACCTACCAATATACACACACATACACACACACACACACACACACACACACACACACAAGTGAATTAGCATACACTGAAAGGGTAGCTATTGAAGGTTGGATCGAGTTACTGAAAGCCAGGTTGATGCTGTTGTTTTTATTTTTAATCCCCGGATCGTTCTTTAAGGACAGACGTCCTCGCTTACGTGTAATAAAGTCTTCCCGCCGGTTCCGTGTGCCTTTGGCGGTAATCGAGTCCGGTGTCCAATCTCAACACGCAGCAATGCTCCTGAAAACCGAACACAAATGTTACAAGTTTAAACAGAATCAACGTCAAATCAACACCATAAAAAAAAAATATATCTCTAATAAGCTTCCGTACAGTTCGAACATAATACGTGTGTCGCCTCTAGGGGGCAACTGTGTGCCATGACTGCCTTCGCACGTTTTCACGTACAAATCGTCTTTCCGAATATACTATAATGCCTAGAGTTTTAAAACGTGATATTGGATATGAAACTTAAATCAAAACGTGTTGGATCGAAACGTGTCGAATCGCGTCGTGTTGGATCGAAACGTGTCGAATCGCGTCGTGTTGGATGGAAACGTGTCGAATCGCGTCGTGTTGAATCAAAACGCGTTTGAATCACGTGATATTAGATATTAACCGGTTGAATCACATCATGCTGGATTAAAAAAAAGTGTTAAATCACGTGATTTTGGAAGAGAAACTTAAATTAAAACATGTTGAATAAAGCGATATTGGATTAAGACATATTGAATCACGTCATGTTGGTTCGAAATGTGTTGAATTACGTGACATTAGATCGAAACGTGCTGAATCACGTGATATCGGATCAAAACGTGTTGAATCACGTAATGTTGGATCGAAACGTGTTGAATCACGTCACATTGAGTTCACGACACTGCACTCAAAGAGCGTCCTCGCAGTGTAATATACGTGTGTAATATACGTTTTGCCTCTAGGTGGCGACATTGTGACACCCGCCTTCACACGTTTCCACGCACGTTGCCAATCATTCGTGTTTTCGAATGAATCAGAAAAAGTCTGGATTTGTAGAAAAAGACTTGAGTATTATATAAATGACCAGGAGGAAGTGTTTTAGAGGAAGTTGTTTTTGTTTTAATTATTTATGAGAATTTAAAATGATTAATAAACAGAATTTTCACGTCCAACTTTAAAAACTTGGACTTTCTTTGATTGTTCTTTTGTTCTTTCTGGAGTGAAATCTCTCTTTTCTGTGGAAGATCAGATAATATTTTCTTTGATTGCCTCTTCACGTGTATACTTCAGATGTTTTGAGGTTTGATGAAAGAACACATCTCAGGAGTGTGTGTGTGTGTGTGTGTGTGTGTGTGATGCTAAAGGGTTTATTAGACACTCCAACCAGGCAGGTTATCTAAGATGTGGAGGGGAAAAAATGGTGGATATTGAAAAAAAATAAATAAATAAAAGCCCAGTGCTGATGAAAAGAACGGGTGATTATTTTTAACAGGAGTAATAATATGTGGCATTAACGGGAAGAGGCCTTTGCCTCAAGCTGTCCTGCTTCAAATCCGGCGAATTATGAAATCAGTGAATTTTCTGCCACCCTCCTTCTTGAACCGGGGATAATTAGCAATCACAGCACGAATGATATATTCCTATTTTTCCCCCTCTTCATCACCGCACTCCTCTCCTATTCTCTGGTGCTGTCAACTTTTCTCTCCCGAGGCTCAGAGTTCCGCGTCCGAGCCAATTGGCTGAATCGGGTGTAATGACAGGCTGACAAACCGCGAGAGCGCAACACAAAGAGGAGTGTGAG
>JBCEWE010000282.1:1313947-1401447 GCA_039877035.1 Silurus lanzhouensis
TTGTCTTTCTATCTCTCTGTCTTTTTCTAGCAATCTTTTCCCCTTTTTTTCCCTGTCTTTTATCTGTCTGTCTGTCTGTCTGTCTGTCTGTCTGTCTGTCTGTCTGTCTGTCTGTCTGTCTCTCCCTCCTTCGTTCGAAATGACAGAAATACGATCACCTTCGTTCAGATGAAGTGTCTCCTTTCTTGGCTTTTTTCCTCCTCCATGCTTTTGTTCGGATTAATTGGTATGTACAGTAAACCGTGTATTTTATTTTAAATTTAATCAAAAAAGAACTAAATGGACGTGTACGTGTGTGTGTGTGTGTGTGTGTGTGTGTGTGTGTGTGTGTGTGTGCGTCTGGTGAAGGACTCTGTGTCGAGTCACAAGTATGATGATGGAGTGACATGGGAATAGAGAGCGCTCTTCAGAAACTCGAATTGATGTTGAATGACTGTTATTGTCCCTCTGGCCTTTCCTGGGCCAACAATAACTCCTTATTTTTCATATTTAATTTATTTTCTTAGCCTTTTTATCTTCCCCCTTTAAAAAAATTATATATATATAAAAAATAAAAAAAAACGGACGAAGAGAACCTCGGGTAAAAAGTTCAGCGATTTGAGTGAAAGCGACTCAGCCTTGGTAGCGTTTAAGGGCCACAAGTGAATACGAGAGCGAGAGTAAGTGCTTCTGTTGTGAAAAATTCACGGCTAATTAGGGAAAAACTGCTAGCAAGAGCAGGCCACCTTGGGGAGAGAGAGAGAGAGAGAGAGAGAGAGAGAGAGAGAGAGAGAGAGAGAGAGAGAGAGAGAGAGAGAGAGAGAGAGAGAGAGAAAGCGATCTAATCCAATAAAGCATCTGGGGTGAAGGGTGAGTGAGACAGACAGACAGACAGACAGACAGACAGACAGACAGACAGACAGACAGACAGACAGACAGACAGACAGACAGATAGATAGATAGATAGATAGATAGATAGATAGATAGATAGATAGATAGATAGATAGATAGATAGATAGATAGATAGATAGATGAAAAAATTGTCAGCTTAAAACTAGAGTCTGGGAAAAAAAAAAGAGAGAAAAGGTTTGACCCTGGAGAACTGAAAGAAGAAAGGAGCAATGAAGGAGACCGAAGCAGCAATGCCATGTTATTTCTAACAGTGGTTTGACCTCAGAATAAGAGACGCTTTAAAAAAGAAATGTAAAAAAGATCAGCCGTCAATCAGCCGACACAACAACTGTTCAACAAAAGCAAAAGAATGCACAAAAATACGTATATTCCATATCAATATCGGTAAATGAGAGAAATTAGAGTTTTTTTACTTAAACGCTAAAAGTGCTAATATAGTGCTCATAAAGCACTTATATAGTGCTTATACAGTACTCAAATAATGCTCATATAGTGCTTATACAGTACTCAAATAATGCCCATATACTGCTTATACAGTACTCAAATAATGCTCATATAGTGCTTATACAGTACTCAAATAATGCTCATATAGTGCTTATACAGTACTCAAATAATGCTCATATAGTGCTTATACAGTACTCAAATAATGCTCATATAGTGCTTATACAGTACTCATACGGCACTTGAATAATGTTCATTCAGCTCTCATATAGTGCTTATAAAACCATCATGTTGCACACATGTAGTGCTCATACAGCGCTCATGTGGAGCTCATACAACTCTCATATAGTGCTCATATAGCCATCATAGTGTTTATACAGCCCTCATTTTTAAAATCCCTAAAACACTTTAATACAAAATTATTGCAATAACACCGAGTCTGCTTATTAAATAATTAACATTACGACATAACCTTTTCTTCTTACCGTATGCATGAAGTGGGAATCTGTGCAAGAGGCCGCTAACGAGAACTCGGTCTTCAGGGTCACCGGTTCAACACAGTGGTCGTGTCCCCTTCAGGTCATTCTTTCCCTATTAGGGTCCCTAAAGTCACTCAGCGCTTTGGCCCTTGTTAATTCTGCCTGATAAGGAATCTGAAAAGCCTTCAGCAGCTTCCTGAGCTCCTTTTGTAAAACCATCTGGGTTCAGTGTGGGTCAGAATCGTCTGGGTTTCAGAAAGATTGGTCTGATGTCTGTGCAGATCGGTGATGGAGTAATGAAAAGGACCAGTTATGCCCTTTTTACTGATTGTTAAAGCACTTAACATATTTCTCTGTAATTCTGTTACACAAAACAGAGAAAAAAAAAATCCATTTGTATTTTGATTACAGAAATAACACTTGGTTGTAATCCTGGAATAGTAAAATATATAATACTGGGTGCTGAATGATCAGATTTGTTCAGGGTTATGGATATTTTTCATATGGAGCCTGAGGGCTGATTTTTGTTTTGATTTGCAGAATGTAGTAATAATAATAATAATAATAATAATAATAATAATAATAATAATAGGTATACTATACATTTTAGAGATTAATATTACACTCGTAATAATATTAATATTTGTGCAAAATTAAACAAAAAATTCAAAAAAAGCCCATACACATTTAATTATGAATAAATAAATAAATAATTAATTAATTAAACAAACAAACAAATAAATAATTAAATATACCTATGTGTCTGTTTTCTCATTCTCTCTCTCTCTCTCTCTCCTTTTTTTTTTTTTTTTTATTAAAAAATTTGGTTTAGTTTTATGTGTTGCATAAAATGCATTCAATTAATAAATAGGTAAGCAAGTATGTAAGTAAATAAATAGATAAACAAACAAAAACCATGCATAAATAAACAGGAATTAAATTGGGGATTTTGTGCAGGAGTTGTGCGATGATGAACAGCTGCGAGCATCACAAACCAAAATCAATGCATTTATTATTATTATTCATTTATTTATTTTTGTAGGTGACTCATGAATGATTTTTATATAAAAATGTTTTATTTTTATTAATTAATTAAATTGAACATAAAACCCTCTGTATTAAAACCTATTTTCCACTGCTATCAGCTGATAGAGGAGAATAAAACCCTTATAATCACCTACACTAGTAAATAATAGTCAAATTTTGCCCCTAATAAATGTTCTAATTATTTGTAAACCAGGTCATGGGAATTGGGTGAAGATTTACATTTTACTGAATAAATTTCGTGTTTGTCTATGTAATGTAAGTCTGATGTTAAATGTTATAATGGATGGATGGATGGATGGATGGATGGAAGCTGTTACTATATAAAGCATAAATTGTTCAACTAATTCTTTCATTAATGTGTCAAATGTGCAAGAATGTGAGCTGCTGCTTCTGCAAAAAAATAAAGAAAGAAAAAAAGAAAAAAATCTCTGGAAATAAAGGTCTGATTATTTATGACAGCGTGTGTGCTGCAGAACTGTGCTAATTACCCGGGTAGCGCGCGGGATAATGCCAATACCTGCTTACAATGACGCGATTAAATTACAAAATAAGCGCAGATCAGAGCTTCCCGAAGAGCGTCCTGTGATAGGCCTCGCTTTGAAATGCAAGCAGGCGGCTTCATTCCAGCCGACACACACTCATCATTAAACAGCTTTCTCTCCATCTCATTCTCATTGAGCCTAATTGTGTCTGTCCGTCCATCTATCCATCCTTCCATCCATCCATCTCGCTATCTCTATCTTTATCTCTATATCTCTTTCTATAGATATATCTTTTTATATATATATATCTCTCTCATCCTGGGAGGATCAAACGTGCCTTTTTTGGTGTGTGTGTGTGTGTGTGTGTGTGTGTGTGTGTGTGTGTGTGTGTGTGTGTGTGTGTGTGTGTTTTTAGCGTGCTTGCACTCGGTTGATATAAAACACATCAAACCCTGGACCAATAAACATGAACGACATTAAGAGCGAGGGAATAAAAAAAAAGATAAATGAATGAACTTTGTCTTTACCTTGAGGACATCAATGAAAGGCACAAACGCAGGCCTGTGAAGACCATTTTTGTAGAGTTCTGAGAGGAAGAGAGAGAGAGAGAGAGAGAGAGAGAGAGAGAGAGAGAGTTAGAGAAATAAAGAGAAGGGGGGGATAAATAGATAGAGAAAAAGAAAGACAGAGAGAGATAGAGATAAATAGTAAATAGATTAAAAAAAAGAGATATGGAGAGAGAGAAAGATAAAAAGAGAGAGAGAAAGTTAGAGAAAAACTTATAGAGAGGGACATGGATGGAGAGTGAAAGAAAGATTCAAACAGAGAGAGAGATAGAGAGATTGAGCAAGACTCGGACAGAGAGAGAAAAAGAGTGATGAAGAAAGAGAGATTTGAACAGAGAGAAAGAGATATATATATATATATTAGAGAGAGAGAGAGAGAGAGAGAGAGAGAGAGAGAGAGAGAGAGAGACATGGATGGAGAGCGAGAGATAGATAGATAGATAGAGAGAGAGAGAGAGAGAGAGAGAGATGGATGAAGAGCAAAAGAGAGGGAGAGGGAGAGAGAGAGAGAGACATGGATGAAGAGCAAAAGAGAGGGAGAGAGAGAGAGAGAGAGAGAGAGAGAGAGAGAGAGCGATAGAGAGACATGGATGGAGAGCGAGAGATAGATAGATAGATAGATAGATAGATAGATAGAGATAGATAGATAGATAGATAGATAGATAGACAGAGAGAGAGAGATGGATGAAGAGCAAAAGAGAGGGAGAGAGGGAGAGAGAGAGAGAGAGAGAGAGAGAGAGAGCGATAGAGAGACATGGATGGAGAGCGAGAGATAGATAGATAGATAGATAGATAGAAGAGAGAGAGAGAGAGAGAGAGAGAGAGAGAGAGAGAGAGATGGATGAAGAGCAAAGAGAGGAGAGAGGAGAGAGAGAGAGAGAGAGAGAGAGGATAGAGAGACATGGATGAGAGCGAGAGATAGATAGATAGATAGATAGATAAAGAGAGAAGAGAGAGAGAGAGAGAGAGAGAAGAGAAGAGAGAGATGGATGAAGAGCAAAAGAGAGGGAGAGAGGGAGAGAGAGGGAGAGAGAGAGAGAGAGAGAGAGAGAGAGTCAGGCTGGTTATTATTAGCTCCACTCTTTAGGCTCTTCATGTCATTTTCCTCCAATGATTGGCAAATAAAGTGTCTATTGATGATGATGATGATGTAGAAGGGGGGAGCATGAACAGAGGGGGGAAGGGGGTGATGGGGGGGGGGCATGGACGTGGAGAGACACAAATTGATTTCCGTGTAGAGCTCAGGAGAACAACGACACATGAAATTCATTACATTCCCCAACAATGAGCTAAAGAGAAGAAGTCTCTCGCTTTCAGCACAGACAATGAAGCAACATCACACTGAATAGAGACTTCAATTAGCCCCAGAGGCATTATAAACCCCCGAGAACACACACGAACACACACACACACACACACACACACACACACACACTGTAAAAGACAGGGTGATGAGGATGATGAGGATGAGTGTGTATTATTAGCGGCTTGTTTAGTGATACACAGAAACTGATAGGAAACCCCGAAAGCAGCGGATTACGACACCTACAACAATTATTTATTTACTTGTTTGTTTGTTAATTGATTTATTTATTTTTATGGACTTCCAGGACCTAGACTTTTGACTTAAAAAAGAAATCAGTAAATAAAAGCCCACATGAGTATATTTACATTTACATTTACGTGTATAATACATGTTTATACAGTTTTAAATCATTACAGAGAAATGTACAGCATTGTGTAACAATAGAAAATTATGTGATGCATAATATTTAAACCTCTAGATTTATTATCGATTTTTTTATAGCAAGTTTTGTTTTCATTTTTTATTTATTTTGTACCCCATTTTGGAAGATTTTAAAAAATAATGTTATTTACATTTTGTATTTGTTTTTTTTACATTATATAATAATAATAATAATTATGATAATTATGATTATTTCTGATGATTATTATAATTTATATTATTATTATTATTATTATTATTATTATTATTATTGTGTTTTATTTGGTAATACATTTTAAAATAACATGATAAAACTAATAATTACAACAATTATTACATTTATTATTATTTTATATTATTATTATTATTATGTTTAATTTAGTAAAAAAAAAGTTATAAAATAATAATAATAATAATAATAATAATAACAATAATTATTGTTATTATTATTATTATTAACAAAACTGTGGGTTTCTGTGAAATTTACAGTAAATGACTGTATTCTAACTCTAATACAGTATAAAAGAACATATAAACTCAGTACACGTGTTCATTTGTCTGATAAATAAAATTGAGCTGAAGTTTAAAAGTCTTGACGCGACCTTGAAAACTTGGTGGTGCAGAGACTTAAACTTACAACCTTAGGATATGTGAGTACACCACAACTCCAACACAACTCCACACCACAACTCCACACCACAACTCCACACCACAACTCCAACACAACAACTCCACACCACAACTCCACACCACAACTCCACACCACAACTCCACACCACAACTCCAACACAACTCCACACCACAACTCCACCACAACTCCACACCACAACTCCACCACAACAACTCCACACCACAACAACTCCACACCACAACTCCACCACAACTCCACCACAACTCCACACCACAACTCCACCACAACTCCACACCACAACTCCACCACAACTCCACACAACTCCACACCACAACTCCACCACAACTCCAACACAACTCCAACACAACTCCACACCACAACTCCACCACAACTCCACACCACAACTCCACCACAACTCCACACCACAACTCCACACCACAACTCCACCACAACAACTCCACACCACAACTCCACCACAACTCCAACACAACTCCACACCACAACTCCACACCACAACTCCACACCACAACTCCACACCACAACTCCACACCACAACTCCACCACAACTCCACCACAACTCCACCACAACTCCACACCACAACTCCACCACAACTCCACACCACAACTCCACACCACAACTCCACCACAACTCCACACCACAACTCCACACCACAACTCCACACCACAACTCCACACCACATCTCCACACCACAACTCCACCACAAGTCCAACACAACTCCACCACAACTCCACACCACAACTCCACACCACAACTCCACCACAACTCCACCACAACTCCACACCACAACTCCACACCACAACTCCACCACAACTCCACCCCAAAACTCCACACCACGTTGAGGTCTTCCATCACCCCCACTCTCAAAGCCCTGTTATTACTGTTACAGAATGTGGAAGATCTTGAGTGGTGTATCTGCTACAGAGCTCAAAACAAAGAAATTGGGATGAACTGGACCACTGAGCAGCCTGGACCAGGCCTCCACATTTTCTTATCTACATTAGAACCTGATTTTAGTAAGTGTCTGAACGAGACCTCACCAACCTCCACCAAATCTAGTGGAACATCTCTCTAACCAGAAAAGTGCAGCTCATTTTAAATGAGGAAAATGAGACTGAATGAGAAAAGGGACGTTCAGGGAGGATCATCAGGTGTCCACATGGTGTACATCTTAGTTTGTACTTTATATGTACAATAATATAAAATCACCATTACGGATTCAGAGGAGGAACCTTAGAAGAACTTTAAAGACTGGAGCAACTGATGGTCATCCCAATGGTTCTGGGCATCTTATGATCTTTTAATAGGTCACGTGACGTGACGGCTGATCGTGGACACCAGCCCGCTCTTCCTCCTTTTACTTCTCCACCCCCTCACTTCTTCGAAGAGACCCGCTCCTTCGCCGAAGAAAAGCCGCTTGAAGAGCGATCGCTCGGGAAGGAAGTGTGAAAGGGATGCGAGTCTCCAAGTTCAAACAGCCTCAGCCTCTTTGGCGGCTTTTCACCGCCGCGCCTCTTCCATCGTCTCGTTCCTCCTCGTCTTTCATGTCAGCCCTTCCATTAGTCTCCCTAATTAAAATTAAATAAGCTGGCTATTACGTTTTAGCGTGCGCTTTGTACTCGCTGGCTGGTTAATGTTACAAGAGCGTCTCTTTATGTAAGCGCTTGTTTTGCCCCACACACACACACACACACACACACACACACACACACACACACACACACACACACACACACACACACAACAGTGCGCAAATCCACTTCAGGCAAACACGACGTTTAGCGGCACTCGGAGGAAGCGATAAAGAGATCGAGAGAGGGAAGATGACAAGATGACTGACTCGATTGTTCCACTAAGACCGTTCGGCGAGATGGAAGAGGAACCGGCGGCGTTTACGCCACGCTTTTTTTTTTTTTTTTTTTTTGCGAACGCTAATTGAAGGAACGCGACCTTGTTTCTCTTTGTGAAGGTTATTTCTTTTAAAAAGACCGACACAAATATATAATACATAAAACCCCGAAATGAATGATAAACACGAGCACCTAAGTGACCTTCATATCGGGTTAACCTCAAAAACATACAGAACTCCTTCTCGCATTATGCGACCGATCGATCCGGTGGAGAAGAACGATGGCGACGCGGCAACTTCACCCGAGGTGAAGCGAGTTTGTGGGTGAAAAGACTAGATGGGCAGAACAAAAGGTGCTGAGAGGTAAAGAGACGCTGACATACGAGAGCGTTGGAGATTGGATTAAGAACTCGAGAAGGCCGTGCAGATTTAAGGAACATGTTTGACTTTGTTCAGCCAACAACAACAACAACAACAAAAAAAAAGCGAAACGCAGCACCAGTCGAGACAATGAGACGTGAAAAAGCAGTGAGGTCATTGTGAACCGAGCAGGTGACGAGGTCAGAGTGAGAAATACACTTTTGTAGTACATTCAGGACCGAGAATGTCATGATCCTGCACGCCATCGAGCTTCTCACACAGGCCATATAATGTTCACACCTGATTATTAGATCTTTTTTTAAACATCAAGTCTCCGTTTAGTCTCTCCTGAGATGTTCCACAAGTTTTTATGCTGAGTTATGAAGTCCATGTACACAATATGGCCAAAATGTTTGTATAAGATCTTTTATAACATCTCATTCCACATCTAGTTCCCATTCGCTCGCTTCTGAGATGTTCCACTAGATTTCTTTTGGAGATTTGTGAAATTGTTCCACATTTAGTTCCCATTTGGTCTCTCATGGGAAACTGATTTTATGGACAGTTATGAGATCTTCAACAATTCCATATCATGAGATCTTTTTTGAACATCTCATTCCACATGTAGTCCCAATTTGTTCTCTTTTGAGATGTTCCACCAGATTTTATGGAGATTTGTGAGATCTTCAACAACCCCATGTATTCTATAAAGCTAAAAGTTTGATCATAAGATCTTTTTGAACATCTCATTTCACATTCCCATTTGATATCTTCTAAGATGATGTTCTACAAGATTTTGTGGGGATTTTGTGAGATTTCAGAATACTGATGTGGGTGAGGAAGTATGTGAGGAGTTCTAGGGTGGTGTTCCAATGTATCACTATAGCATTCCACTCAAGATCTTCCACACACATCCAACCCATGGTGTCATGCTGGAACAGGTTTGGTTCTCCTAATTCAATTGAAGGGAAAACGTCATTCTCAAGCATCCAAAGATGTTTTTTTTGTGGGAACAATTGGGAGAAGAACCAACATACGTGTGGAAAAACCAGGGTATGACCACCTTTACACACCTAACGCAAGTGTAAAGTAGAAGATTCACCTATTGAGATGTTTTTGGGTGGAGAAATCCAGAGGAACGTGGTCATACCAAGCTCAAATCAAGCTCACGAGATTTCCAGGAGCTTCATCATATTAATGCGATTTATACTTACGGGACAGATTTCTATCTGGTTTATTACCTTCTGGTGGTCGGTTGGAGGTGGTCACCAGGACCACGCCGCATGTAAACAAGCCCTCAAAAAGCTGCTTCAGAATCATGGCACTGGCAACGTCAGTCACCTGATCAACCAAGACAGAGAAAAAGAGAAGCTACAATGAAGCCCAGCACGTTTTTCTTCAGCAGCTTCCCGTGTAATAAATCCGACTTTCCTTGACCTCTGGCCCAGATCCAGCGAACGAACGTTTTATATCTGAGATGATGGGAGCGTTCCCAGGTGGAAAGGGCTGAGGATGAGCAAGAAGACAACTCCTTGGACGTGAGCTAATTAGCCCTATTGTGAGCGTGTGCACGTGTGCACCAGGTGCTGCTGAGGTTGCAGACCGCGAGGTCCATTGACCGCCACCACACGCCGCGCAACACAAAGCCTCTCCACCTGACGGCACAAAAAAAACGGCCAAGTGTCTCGAGGTGGCTCAGACGAGCTAATCAAGTCAGCGCTCGGGGTTTCGGACAAAGCAGAAGTAAATAAATGCATAAGCAAGTAAATAAATAAATAAACAGAGAAATACGAGGCAAAATCAGTGGCACAATGGCAGCCAGATGGCCACACACACACACAAACACACACACATTCACACACCCATACACGTCCACACGTATGTACACACACACACACACACACACACACACACACACATTCACACACCCATACACATCCACACGTATGTACACACACACACACACACACACACACACACACAGATGCGTTCCCCATTGTGCTCTTAAGGGCCTGGCATGGCCGTCCCTGAATCCGGGGCAGAGCGCAGGGACGAGTGGTCCTTTCATTATCGTTCTCATCATCGTCATTGTCATTATTATCATTTAAACGTTGCCTTTTTCACGGCGCCGAGCCGTCGCCTCGCACACATCGACAAAAACACAGGAGCCGCCGGACCCTCTGCAGACGAACGAACGAACGAACAAAACAAAACAAAACAAAACAAAACAAAAAAAATAAAAACGAGCCCTTTAGTCAATAACCCACAATGAGATCCTTCTTCCTTTTCATATTCTGTCCATCTCTCTTCATCCCTCTGTTCCAGCTACCTTTCGCCGCCTTTTGTGTGTGTGTGTGTGTGTGTGTGTGTGTGTGTGTGTGTGTGTGTCCCTGAGTGCGGTCTATACACCATCGTCCTTCAGGGAGATAACAGATTCTTCAGGCTTCTTCTGTACATTTTGATGAAGTGCTGATGGAAGGAATGGAGGGGATGAGGAAGAGGAAGAGGAAAGGGGATGATCGTATTTTTGTTGCCCTCACACTCATGGGTGAGTGTGTGTGTGTGTGTGTGTGTGTGGGGGGGGGGGGGGGGGGGGTAGGACAAGCAATACCCCTCAGCATATGTTGTTTTTCTTCCCCTGAAGTGCTCTCTTCGTTTGCATATTAAACCTTGGGCCCTTAATGGAACCCTATTAGCATCAGGACTTTTTGAACAAGTGTGTGTGTGTGTATACGTGTGTGTGAGATAAAGATAAAGGGTGGGCGGGTGGGTGGGTGGCGGTGGTGGTGCTGGGGGGTTCGAGCTACAAAGCTGAGGTGCTGCTAGTTAAATTAGATCCCGTGTCCTTTAATTGCTTTCTCTTTTCCTTTTTCAAAAGAGTCATTTAATTATGACCTTTTTCATCCGTCCTGTATTTGTTTGTCACGCAGGCACCGGGGCGCACGCTCTCTCTCTCTCTTTCTCTCTCTCTCTCTCTAACACACACACACACACACACACACAGTCACCGGGCATATTGATTGCCAGCGGTTGTGTGGAAAGAAAAGCCACAAATGTCGTCAAGGACGCCGGCCTTCGAAAAAAGACAGGAGAGAAAACAACGCCGCGTATATTCAAATGAGCATCCAATTACGCCGAGGCGAGGAGTCACCTGTTTTTTTATTTTTGCGGAGCCAAATGACTCCTGTTTGATCTTAAAACCCCCTCACTTTCATTTACTCGATGAGTAATTGAGTAATTCCGAACCGAAATCCTAAAACAATGCAGTTAGTGAATGGATGCTCTTTCTCCTAGATATATATATATATATATATATATATATAGACTCTCTCTTGTTCCCTTGTGTTCATTAAGAAAAAGATCTTGGGGGGTGGGGTGGGGGGGTGTTGGAGGTAGTGAGGCTCCAAATTACTGATAATGACGGTGGACTAATGAAGAGAACGAAGAAATTTCATTAGCATTTAAGAGGCGAGGATGCGTGCGACCCGCCGCTGCCGCTCTACATTTACCCCTTCACTTAAGGGGGGGACGGGAAAAAAAGGAGAGAAGGGGCAGAACGAACCCCGACGCCTTATTTGCATGCCTAAGTGGCCGCGGCTCCTGATTGGTAAGGGCCCATCAGGCTCCTAATTTATGTATCGCAAACAAAACACGGGTTCGAGAGTTCCGCCGACAACGCACCGGACTTCAGCCCCTTGTGTGTGTGTGTGTGTGTGTGTGTGTGTGTGTGTGTGTGAGTGGGTGTAGGTGTGTATGGAAATTAAAGAGCTTAGAACAGACTTTCAAAGTGGACTTCAACATCGTCTGAAAGACTCTGCTTATGGAAATAACAATTCTAAAATTATAATAATAAAGTAAAAATAATAATAATGTAATAATGTTGTAATAATGTTTATTATTATATGTGATTAAGAAGATAAATGAAATATAATGTTGATTGGTTTATTGGAATATTAAAATAGTCTTATTGGACCTTTACAGAGTTTGTATTTAGGTTTTGGACTCCACTAGATGGCTCCAAACTGTACCAAGATGTCTGTTTTATATTCTTTAAAAAGAAAGATCGCTCTACCTACCTACCTATCTATCTATCTATCTATCTATCTATCTATCTATCTATCTATCTATCTATCTATCTATCTATCTATCTATCTATCTATCTTCAATCAATCAATTATTCTTCTATCATCTATCTATCTATCTATCTATCTATCTATCTATCTATCTATCTATCTATCTATCTACAATCAATCAATTATTCTTCTATCATCTATCTATCTATCTATCTATCTATCTATCTATCTATCAATTATTCTATCTATCTATCTATCTATCTATCTATCTATCTATCTATCTATCTATCTATCTATCTATCTATCTATCTTCAATCAATCAATTATTCTTCTATCTATCTATCTATCTATCTATCTATCTATCTATCTATCTATCTATCTATCTACAATCAATCAATTATTCTTCTATCATCTATCTATCTATCTATCTATCTATCTATCTATCTATCTATCTATCTATCTATCTATCTATCTATCTTCAATCTATCAATTATTCTATCTATCTATCTATCTATCTATCTATCTATCTATCTATCTATCTATCTATCTATCTTCAATCAATCAATTATTCTTCTATCTATCTATCTATCTATCTATCTATCTATCTATCTATCTATCTATCTATCTTCAATCTATCAATTATTCTATCTATCTATCTATCTATCTACAATCAATCAATTATTCTTCTATCATCTATCTATCTATCTATCTATCTATCTATCTATCTATCTATCTATCTATCTATCTATCTATCTATCTATCTTCAATCTATCAATTATTCTATCTATCTATCTATCTATCTATCTATCTATCTATCTATCTATCTATCTATCTATCTATCTATCTATCTATCTATCATCTTCAATCAATTAATTATTCTATCTCTCTATCTCTCTATCTATCTATCTATCTATCTATCTATAGTAAACCTGCAAAATTCCATTATTTCTGTATGTAAGAAGCTGCAGTGAATATGATCTCTGCTACATGAGGATTATTAATATGATGATCAGCACAAACGCGACCCGCACGCATTACTTTGCATTTCAATATTGTTATTTCTATGCTAACGAGCTAACAAATTGGCTTCGTGTTTTCTTTTTTTTTTCCCCTTCTTGATTGTCAAAAAAAAAAAAAAAAAAAAAAAAGAAAAGAAAAGAAACACCTGTTGGTCGCCGCCACCCACCCACGCAGGCGGGCACGTGCCCCGCACACCTTCAGCGACTCCTCAGACAGCCCCCCCCCACACACACACACACATACACACACACTCACCTGAAACTCATCCAGGCATAAGAGGCAGGTATCTGTCCCCATCTCCATGGCAACGCTGAAGACGGGGTCATGCGTTATTGTCGGTTCGCCCGAGCGTCGTTTTGGCAGAATTCGCTTTATCCGGTGGATCTCTGGGAAAAAAACCAAACAAAATATAGCAACAATTACATTTTTTACAATCAGTCATCAAGAAAATGACACAGGAAAGTAAAAAAGTGAGAAAAACGAGATGGTGTGAATCAAAGGGTAAGTTTTTAATAATAATTCTATAAACAAACAAAATATATTCTATAAATGATATGTATATATCTGTATGTAAGTGTGGATCTTCTACTGTTTTATGGATTTTGAGAGACACGTGCGTGTTGCATTTGTTTCTATGCAAAATGTAATGCTATGAAATTTTGGACCAAACAAACCCAAATGAATGAAGAATATAAATGTCCTACAGACTCTATTTCCATTGAAAAGTCCTCCCTCAGCATGTACACACTTTTTCTCCAAACGTTCAGGTGAAACACCGTTTTTCAGATGTTCTTCACTAGTTGGAGATTTCTTGTTTATCCCAGAGCAGTGCAATAGGATTTAGGTGTGATGATTGAGATGGATGGATGGATGGATGGATGGATGGATGGATGGATGGATGGATGGATGGATGGATGGATGGATGGATGGATGGATGGATGGATGGATGGATGGATGGATAGATAGACAGACAGACAGACAGACAGACAGACAGACAGACAGACAGACAGATAGATAGAATTTCTTTATCAGTGGAACATGAGCCTGAACTGTATTTCAGTGAGTAAGAAAGGAGACGTACTTCTGTGTACTTCCAACATAAAGGCATTAAAATGAAGCCTTTTTTTACTCGGAGTTTTGACGTGGGAGTAAAACATGTCCATCAGCATAGTTTTTCCAGTGCCTGGGGGAAAAAAAACATCCAGAATGTACTAATGTTGAAGATTACGATTAAACATCATCTTTCTGAAAGAACTTCTGAACTCACCAACACCACCATGAATGTAGAATCCACGAGGGAGAGGCGGCTTCACACGATCCTGAGGGACAACAGGTTGTACACAGTCACAGACAAAATAAAAACACACTTCGTTCTGCATGAACAGAAACTAAAGGTTTAGCGTTTATACACGATATGGACAAAGGTTTGTGGACACCTGACCATCCTTTTTGAACATCTCATTCCACATTTAGTCTCCATTTGCTCTTATAATGAGCTCCAACATTCCAGAGGTGGTGTTCACATTCATCTTAATAGGGTTTGAGTTCTATAGCAGGCCACTCATGATCTTCCACACACATCCAATTCTTGGAAAATAGATCTTCACGAAGGCTTTGCTGGCAGTTTGTAGAAGAACCACATATGGGTGGAAAAAGTTGGGTGTCCGAATAATGTTGGCCTGCCGAGATCAGTTTTGAGGAAAAACATTGTCAAAATCTTTAAAATTCTCCATCAAATGTAATTAATGATCCTATAAACTTCTTTTCTAGATACAAATTCTAATTTAAAAAAAAAAAAAAAAAAAAGCTCTGTGTTGGTCTCAGGATCTCAGAACGTATTTTTAATCCAGGTTCTGACTCCTGTTGCATACGTTTCAGGTTCTATATATATATATTTTTTAAAAATCTACAGGTTGCAAGTTTTCATATCGCGAACAGGCCTAATTGTAGATCTGGAGACTTTTGGGCCCTCAAAAACTTCTGCAGGTCTCCGAGTGTGATCCTTGGAGAAATTTTTGCCTTTCTAACCACCTTTTCTTCACACTGCGTGGGGGTAAATTACACTCGCGTCGCTTTCCGATCAGGTTCATTACAGCTGCGTTTGCTTTAAAGCTTCTTAATTATTGGGTATTTTCAGTCTCGTGGCTATTTTTATAGCCTGCTGCATGTTTTATAAAGCGTGACACACTTGTGTCTTGCTTCATTTATGTATTTGTGATTGTTCTCAGATGAATGCTTAATAAAAGGGGCACCCGGGAAACATGGCGTCTTAAATGGCCCCTTCCTCTCAGTTAGGTTCAAAAAGGATGAAAAATGAGACAAAAGATTAAGTCAGCATCACTTTTTCTTTACATTTTTTCCCCCTGTGCTGAAGTACTAGAAAAGTGGCAACGGCCTTATAACCCCTTGTTGACTCCCAGACATGCTAAAATGGTCAAACAGAGCCAGCAAGCTTCCACAAGTGATGTAAACTCCATGGTTAGTCAGGTATCGCTTTTCTGACTGAAGTCTCTGTGTCTCATGTATAAAAGAAGCGTATCCATAAATCCCTTTTAATAATCCAATCAAATTTGTCGCATACACGTTCATACAGAGTGCATGCAGTGAAATGCTCTTTATGACTGTCCAACCTGTAAATAGAAATAGAATATATAAATAACAATTAAAATATAAAGTATATAAAGTAGATCTATGAGGATAAAATATCTATACAGGAATAAGACAGAAAGGAATACGAGGTTTACAATACGATTAAACACATTATTAGCTTTTTAACCTTCAACTCGGTATCTAATGTTTTGTAAATTTACAGTCATGCTAAAGAATGTCTGTCGTCTGGTACCTTACAGTATATAATCACATATATCAGTGCCAGGTAACTTATATATATATATATATAAAAATAAAAAAGCATTTTCTTTCCATTTCTTCTTCCCAATTTGGTCCCCAGCCAATTTTCTCCACCCAGCAGCTGGTTCTCCGCTATCACGCAACAAGGAACCAACCTGATCATTGTGGTGAAAAGAAAGTTAAGCTGAAAAGCAACGCGATCAATTTACCGGTTAATTTACGCCCCAAACCCTCACCTATTAGATCACAGGTTCTGGGTAATGACAGAGAAGAATGAGGTCAGGGATACGAGCAGTGTAAATGAGCTTCCTGTCAAGTATGCTTTCTAGGTGTACGTGTACTTTTAGGTCCACCTTTTCAGTGTCACCTTCCTCCACTTTGTGTTCTTCTTTCCTCCAAGAAACCCAGCCCACATAATTTACTCTTTTCACCATTCTAACTCTAGACTTAGGTTTGGAGAATTTGGATGTTCTCTCACTTACATTTATGGCATTTAATAGATGCCCCTTACAACGATCTTATTTACAACTTGAGCTTCGAGACCTTGATAAAGGGCCCAGAAGTGCCATCTTGGTGGTGCTGGGATTTGAACTCAAGGCCAAGAAGTCCTTCTTCTAATTTTTCCAATCAGATGTCCAATGTCTTGCCCAGTGGGGTACCAATTCCTTTCAATATAAACAAGTGTTTTATATGAAGCCAGTTTGTTTAGGATGGGTCTAGCATGCATTCTAGGTGTATGGTCTTCCCTAAGGGCCTTGTCTGGCCTGGAAGCACCTTGATCTCCATTGTGGAGATGCTGGAGATGGTGGCTAGAAAGAGAGATTGAGAAATGTCTGGGTTGTTTGTGTTGAATTATGATTCTGTGTACCAAACCATGAATAAAAGTATGAATGAATGGATGGATGGATGGATGGCTGGATGGATTTGGGGGGGTGTGTGGGAGGGGGGGTTTGAGAAAAAAATTTATGTGGAGATCACGAGAAACCAAGAAAAAAAATAATTATAATGCATGGCCTTTTAGACTTATATGACATTAATATAACTCCACTGCATCGCTGTGTATTATTATATAACTAAACCCTTTACCAAACACTAGCTAGTTCTTCATGCTAATCCATCTTTAATTATTCAGGCAAGAAAGTGACCCGTGTGACTCCGCCAACAGGTAATCGAGCGGCTCGTGGCACTCCTGATATTTGGAGCAGACAGGCATAAATTATTTTTGATGTCGTTAAACAGCTCAGAGTCTCATCTTCCGAGTGATCAAATATGTCCTTTGGGTCTGCGTGACTGATTTCTCAAAGTAAGGTGACAATTATTCGAGATAATTGAAACATTGTGAAGCAAAGCCTCTCGCTTCACCTCGATGGACCTTTAAAATTCATGAAATACAAAAATTAATTCATGCGAAACCGACATCCCACACACCATGCACAAACAAACACACACACAAACACACACTCTTAGTCAGGATTAAATAAAAAGACACTGTTACTTACACATACACTCAGGGTTGAGCGAAAGGTTCATTCAAATACATTGAGCTGATGTATGTACGATTGGAGTTATACTGAAGAAAAGTGATGGAACAGAGAGCTAAAAAATTGGTAACATGCACAGGAAAAGCATCTATCTGTCTCATTCCGAGCTGATGTGTGTATTAGTTCTATGTAAATCTTAAATTTGTCCACAAATACACCATAAAACTGCAGCAGAACCACTTTGAAAAAAATATCCAATGCAATTTAAATCCACGTACCATTTCAATCTCACGTTTCTCAACTTCCTGTTCTTCTGTCCTCCAAGCACCACATCCCAAATCCTCTACTCTTTCGTCCATCTTGAAGATTTTGGATGCTTCTCCTGTTAACCTACCATCTGTTTTTCTCTCTATGGTCTTTGGAAGACAAAGAGGGAGGTTGGAATATTTTGCCATTTCTACACACAACTTTTCAAGCTGGCAAAGTGCAGCTTTCTGTAGACTATCTTCAAGAAGCAAGCCAGATTTCACCAGGCTATCGTAGTGAGCGACAGGTCCGAGGTGTGTGGCGTAGTCTGGGCTAGTAGATTTCTCACACATCCAACAACCTGGAAGGAGACACCAGGACCAGTCAGTTGGATAATCTATGGAACTGTCCGGATCTACGAGGGGGCGTTCAAGTCAAACCGGGACTTTAAAAAAATGTAAATAAACAAATTTCAAGAACTTTAGTTTTTGACATAACTATGTTTATACACTCATCCCAGCATTTAACTAACACCTAGAAAGATTTTTAGGACGCCTGAACCATCCTAGGCCTCCCTGTGTCACTTCGTCTTCAGGGAACTGAAGTTCATCTTTAATTTGTTAACACCGTTTAAATGTCTTCCCAAGGCTGAGCATCTCATCACCACACTGTGTTTAAAGTCTTTTGGCTTTACACCTTTTTTCACAAGAAACTTCAGCACCACACGCTGTCCCATGCACGCACTGACACTTTTGTCGGCCATCTTAATTAACGGTCTCTGAAACGACTAGCGAGATACATGTAGCATCTATTTTTATATCCTGTAACATTAAAAAGTCCCCGTTTGACTTTCTAACCTGCTCATCGATCCATACCAACATACTAGAGAAAGTTTGGAGACTCGCTCTGTTTACAAGAAAATACTTTATTCATCTACGTTTACACACTATCACTTTTGAAACAGTCCCCTTGCACAGCAACCCAGCGCTCCCAGCGTTCTTCTGGAATGTGTCCTGGAAGTCTTCTTTTCGAATCGTGTCAGACACCTTCTGTGATTTATGCTGGATCTTAGCTACGGTGTGAAAACGGCAACCTTTGGGCTGGATCATCTTTGGGAAGAGGGTGAAGTCCACAGGAGCCAAATGTGGCGAGTAGGGTGGGTGCAGAAGTGAGATCATGTGGATCGTTGTCTGACGATCATCATGCATCATGCCCAACGTTTTTGTCATTTTTGGGGGTTGAGCTGTCCAGTTTCACGTGGGTCAGAATAGCACCATTTACCACCATTAGTCTCCAAACCTTTTGATATCACCTGGTACTCTTAAGCCTACATCCTTTACTGTGTCCCCTATTCTAACTCTGCACTCGGTTTTGGAGGATTGATACGTTCTTATTTATTTATTCTTATTAATACAACTGAGCAGTTGAGGATCATGAGCACAACCAGCTCCATAAAGATCTGCTGGATGTGTATGGAAGATCTTGTGTGATTTCCTTTAGACTTCAAACCCTACTGAACACCTTTGAGATTATTTCGAATTTCAGAATTTCCTTGAAAACAATGACAATCTAATTGTAACATATAATTGAATAATTAACAAACAAGCAGATATGCAAGCATAAATATTTTCTTTCATATGCATGCAGCATTGCGTGAAGGTGTGTGTGTGTGTGTGTGTGTGTGTGTGAGTGAGAGGTCTGTACTGCACACCCACACTGTATATTCTTTTGTACTTGAACTTAGCCTACATACACAAATACGAGTCTGCTCTTGAGATTTATCATTCTATTAAAATGTTTTTTACTGATTTAATCAAGGATTCGTCTTCTTACCTGTGACTATCTTAAAATTCCGTACAGAAAACGATTCCTCTTTAAAATATCTCGCAAAGTTTCTTGCTAACATGCGCGCCGCCATGTTGGTTTTTCAGGTTCAAAGTAGTAGAACTTTATTTGAAAGGCTTACATTTATATTAGTGAAAAATATATACATATAATACATGAGTGCAAACATATATTTAGGACACAATACATAATACACTCGATGGCATTGTCTGGAATTATTTATTTTTGAAACGGGGAATTTTGTTTGTAGAAATAAGAGTTGTAGGGGAAAACAAGTGCACTGGTGAGGCGTTGTGTCAATCAGATTAAAATTGGATATATAGTGCACTAGATAGGGCGCTTGGAATGCGTTCGGTCTTGGACTGCGTAGTGCACGTGGTGTATGGAGGAGAGAGCGGATTGGGATGGGACCGCGCAGTCAGCTGCGGATCAGCTGAGCGGAAGTGAGGAGCGGGAGGTAAACAGGCAGGGGGAAGGAAGGGTAGGGAAGGTGTTAGCTGGGCACTGATGGCGGACACCATAGCGGACACACGGAGGCTCTACACCAAGCCACAGAACCTCAACGATGCCTATGGACCTCCGAGTAACTTCCTGGAGATCGACGTGGCCAATCCCGAGACGGTCGGAGTCGGACGGGCGAGATTCACCACCTACGAGATCCGACTTAAGGTGTGCTAGTGGATCGTTAGCATGTTAGCATGGTCAAATATATTATATATTATACATATAATAAAAAAAACAACAGCAGCAGCAGCCTGGCGGGTTTTTATTTTATTTATTATTATTTAAGCTTTATAGCTTAATTATTCGGTTATTAATTAGTTAAGTAAAGTCATAAATCCGTGCATTTTGTTTCCTCCTTGTTGAAGCTGTTTAAGGGGCACAAGAAGTTAGTTGGCTTGCTGGCGCATGCGCAGAAGGCGCCTCCGGATGACGCCACAATTTAGATTTGCATATTCACGCCCCCCCCCCCGTTTTTGATTTTGCATATCTTGACGTGTTACGTCAGCACTAGATAAATACATAGATAAATAGAAAAAGTAGAAAAATTAAATGAATGAAATAAATGGAAGAATGGAAAAGATAAATCGAAAAATTGACCAAATAAATAAATGATTTGAAGTTAATTGAATGAATGAATGAATAAATAAATTAATTAATTAATTAATTAATAAGTGGAAGATTAGAAAATTGCAGGTGATCCACCATCTTAGGAAATTCCATCTGGGAAACGTTTCAACAGTTCTTCAGTTCTTTTTTTTGTAGGCTTTTTTGTAAGAAGGTATTTACAGATTCTGACTTTTTTTTAATAGTAGAAAATGTAGCTGAGAAGAAAGAAAGGAAGAACAACAAAAGTTTAGGGATTGGTCACTGGGCACTATGGTGATCCCTGGTCATGGGGAACCATAGTGATGACTGTATAATAGATGTTTGATGGTCACTGGTCATTACACAAACATCACTGGACCAACAAAATGTTTTGCAAGATTTTTTTCTGTTTGTCGTTTTAATAGGAACAGCGTTACACGGCCATCATGGCCTCAGTTTGAGTATTTCACAACCTCCTGATCTTCTGCAGTATCTCTCTTCCACCATGCTGATCTAAAAAATAAAAATCCGCAGCTCATTGAAGCACATGGGCTACAACAGCAGAAGATCAGGTTCAAAGCATCATTCTGGGTGATGTTCTTCTGGAAAACCTTGGATCCTGGAGTTACGTCCCACCTATTAAAACACTAGCAGATCCTCTGCAGTACCACCCTTTTTATTGTAATGGTGTTCCTCAAGATGAGGTTGTCTGCACATCCACACCGGAACGTTTGATCCCACATGATGGATCGTATATACGATGTTAGAAGTCTTGCGGGGTTCAGGCTTCGGTGGTTAGGAAGCACAAGCCCTTCCTACACAAGATCTTCTGAAAGAACTTGATTAGGACACAGGTAGCTTCTTAGAAATGTTTTCTAATGAAGTATTGTCAGACGTTTTTTCGAGAACAAGAAGTAATTCCGTGCTCGGCTCGTACCTCAGGAACGTTACGCGACCGCACAAAAGCACAGATAAGACTATGTTTTTTTTTTTTTTTTCGTGAAGACGTGCTCGCCGGCCCCTCCGGATTCGAGCGGTCGTTCGGCGTCGCTGATAAGTTTTGACAGACGCTCTTGTGTTCGGCGTCGGGCGGATGGGCGGGCGGGCGAGCGATCGAGCGCTTTGGCTTTCCTATAGTATTTATAGCTTTCCTCCTACAGCGCCGCACGTTGGCAGCCATTAGCCCGAATCTAAAGCTACTGTACTTGATTAGCGTGTAATAATTAGCATATGCGTGTAATCAGCATTATTGTGTGCCAGGGAGCCTGTGCTGACCCTGTTTTGCATGAGGGAGTGCCCTGCTCATCCTTCCATCCATTTCTCTCTCTCTCTCTTTTTTTTTTTTTTTCTCTCTCTCTCTCAACACCGAGCTGTCAAGAGTTTTCAAACGATCGTTATTTATTTATTTCCTTTTTCCGAAGTTATCCTCAACCCCGTGCTTTAATTGAGACGATTTACATTTTGCATTTTTTTTGCTTTTGTATCCCACGTTACAGGAATTGTGTGTGTGTGTGTGTGTGTGTGTGTGTGAAAGTGCACGAACGCCTGCCTTCTTAATCCTCTCATTGAGAGAGGCGTGGAGTGAATGAGTGCCGCTGCTGAAGCCCATTTGAACCCCCTTCACCACTCGTACCCCCTACTGGATGACACCGAAGCCCCCCCCCCCCCCCCCCCGACCCTGTTTAAAAGGTTGACGTTTGTAAGTTTTGCGACACGTCTCCTGCCAGAAGTTTGTGTTTTTATGTACGTGTTTTACGTGTTTATTTATTTTACAAAATTGTGATTTATAGCTCATGTAAACAGCAGGCTAACAGTTCGAAATGATCTCATTCCTGCCCTCTCACGGCTGTTTTATGCTTCATTTATTCATCAGAAATAATAATATCACAGTCTTTATGTACATTAAGAATAATACGGTTGTTTGTTCTGTGGCTCAGGAGGGGAAAAATAGTTTTGAAGTGTTCTATTTTTCCACCCCTCTTTTTTTTTTTCCTGTCTGTCTGTCTCCGTATCGCTCTTTCTTTCTCCTCGCACACGTTCACGACACGACAAAGAGAAAACAAAAAGCACAAAAATGGAACAAGAGAAACGACCCGAAAAAGAGGCAGAGCGAGGGGGAAAAATGGGAGAGAGAGAGAGAAGGAGTGAGATGTAGAGACGAAGTGAGAAAATGACGAAATGAGCGAGACTTAAAAGACGTTCGAGAGACGAAGCGAGAGAGAATGAGTAAAAAAAAGAGACGGTGCGAGGAAAATCGAGAAGGAGTGAGAGAGAGACAGTGAAAAAGTGAGAGAGAGAGAAGGACAGAGCGTGGACGGGAGACACAGAGTGAGAGAGGACTTTGTTTACAGGCAGGAGACTCCCGTTTTTCCCCTCCTTTTTCCTCTCACCCTTTTTCCTTTCACCTCCACCTCTTCATCCCTTTTTCATCCCCCACCCTAAAGAACCCTCTTTCTTTTTCTCCTCTCTCCCTCACTCTCGGGCCATTAATAAAAAACGCCTTGCTTGCCGAAGCTGTCAGTCCCAGTCAAGTGTAATCCAAAGTCTACAGCATCCTCGCAGACAACTATTTTAATGGTAATGGGGGCAGATTGTATCAAGACCACCATATCCTACTTGAGATGACAGTATAAAAAGTGGGAGTTGATGCTATGGGAACAAAGCGAAAGGGAGCTGTGTGTGTGTGCGTGTGCGTGTGTGCGTGTGCGTGTGTGTGTGTGTGTGTGTGTGTGTGTGTGTGTGTGTGAGAGAGAGAGCCTAGTGTGAGAGAGGAGCTAAATTTTGAAAATACGGAGAAGAAGAAGAAGACGAAGAGGAGGGAGGGGGGGGGTCGGTTTGTAAAGCATCAAGTGCGAGCGCTGCCGTATTGTCCGTCTCCCCGTCTCTCTTTCGAGACATGATGCGATGAGATGGCATTGTGCATCATGTTTTTTTTTTTCTTTTTTTCATTTCGTGGGAGGACAAAAAAAACAGAGAGATGCGACACAAATGCGCGCTCTCAAACTTGACTCGACGCGGCCCGCTAAAAGCTAATGCACACCCGGCGCCGAACCCTCACACCGAGCGAGGTGACCTTTCAGCACATGGGCTTTTTTTTCCCCTCTTTCTCTCTTTTTCTTTTTCTCCATTCTCTCTCTCTATCTTTTTCCCCGCTATCCTCTCTTCTCTTCCTAATGAGGACACAGCATTGCGGCCCCCCCCCAAAAACCACCGACCTCGGAGTGCGCGCACATAGATCTCAGGGATGGGTTGATTTATAAAAAAAAAAAATAGAGAGAGAAAGGAGGGAGACCCCTCTTTCCCTCTTTTTGGATGGGTGGCTGAAAGAAGAAGCGCTTTTAGTGCATCTATCGTACAATCGGGATTGATGCGCATGAAATGGACGGTCTCTTTCTTTCCCTTTAGCGCCGTTTCTGCCTTTTTCTCTCTCTCTCCCTCTCTCTCACTCTATCTCTCGCTTTCTCTCGTTCCGAAAGCCTGAATTTAAAAGTTTCATTCGGTACATTTTATTGACTTTTTTTTTTTTCTTTCTCTTTGAAGTCTGTGTTTCATCAGTTTTTCTGCTGGATGAACCTTTAAAGGTTACTGTAGATCTCCTGAAGTTACTGTAGATCTCCTTAAGTTGATTTAGATCTATTGAGGCTGATGTAGATCTCCTGAAGTTACTGTAGCTCTCCTTAAGTTGATTTAGATCTATTGAGGCTGATGTAGATCTCCTGAAGTTACTGTAGATCTCCTTAAGTTGATTTAGATCTATTGAGGCTGATGTAGATCTCCTGAAGTTACTGTAGCTCTCCTTAAGTTGATTTAGATCTATTGAGGCTGATGTAGATCTTCCGAAGTTACTGTAGATCTCCCACACTTAATGTTGATCTTCCGAAGTTGTACAGGAGAGTTTGTGCTTCTTCAGTTTTCTGCAGGAGGAACTTATAAAGATACAGTGGATCTCCTGAAGTTCGTGTAGCTCTCCTGACGTTGCTGTGCAATATGTCTTTAAACTTTAGATCTTCAGATGAAGAGGAACCTTTACCCGTTGCTGTACTTCTGCTGAAGTTACTATAGATCTCCAAAAGTTAATGTACAGTATGTCTTAACCTTGATTTAGATCTTCTGAATTTAGTGTATATCTCCCCTCAAGTTTATGTGGATCTCATGAAGTTATTGTAGATCTCCAAAACTTTTTTATACTCTGTGCTTTAACGGCTTTCTGCAGGAGGAACATTTACAGTTACTGTAGATCTCCTGAAGTTGATGTAGATCTCCTGAAGTTGATGTAGATCTCCTGAAGTTGATGTAGATCTCCTGAAGTTGATGTAGATCTGTAGGGGTGAATGTAGATCTCTCTGAGTGGATTTAGTTGTACAGTACAGTATTGTGTATAATTGTGTAAGCATGTAATCTATTATCCCAGTAAATCTAAAATACAGGTTTTTTGCTGGGCATTAGGGTGACGTGTGTGTGTGTGTGTGTGTGTGTGTGTGTGTGTGTGTGTGTGTGTGTGTGTGTGTGTGTGTGTGTGTGTTTAGATTAACCAATGGCTTGACCTCGGGATTAACTTCTTTGCTTTGAGGAAACCAAAACTCAAATACTCTGAACAGCAAAACTACCGTAACCCTACACTTACACTCACACCTGTTTATTCACACACACACACACACGCACACACACACACACACACACACACACACACACACACATGTATGCACAAAAGACTGATTCAGTTTTTTCCGAATAGTCGCTTTTCTTCTAGATTTCAGTTGGCTCAGGTGTTGTTTCTAACATGACTTTAAACCTTTAGGAAGGAGGGAAAGAAAGGATGAGGATGGAGAGAAAGAGAGAGAGAAGGGGGGAGAAGGGGGGAGAGAGGGTGGTGGTGTTTGATGGATGTTGTGAATAAAGCTGAAGAGCTGCACTCGAGGTTGAGGACGGACTGATTATATCACTCCGAGATCTACAGAGTGGAGTGAAGATGTGATGATGAAAGAGAGGAGTGAGAGAAACCCATCATACGTCTAATCTCAATAAAGACCTCTCTCTCTCTCTCTCTCTCTCTCTCTCTCTCTCTCTCTCGTTCTGTTTCTATCTTTCTATTTCTGTCTCTTTCTCTTTTACTATGTCTATCTTTTCTTTTTACTATCACTTGTTCTCTTTCTGGCTTCCTGTCTCTCTCTCTCTCTCTCTCTCTCTCTCTCTATTTCTGTCTTTCTCTCTCTTTTTGTCTCTGTGTCTGTCTTTTTCTGTTTCTACCTCTTCTTCCCTTTTTGTCTTTCTCTCTCTCTCTCTCTTTTATACCCTCTCTCTTTCTCTCTATCTTTTACTCTGTCTATCTTTTTGACTTTGTCTCATTTACCCCTCTTTATCTCTCTGTCTATTTCACTCCCTTTCTGTCTGTCTGTCTCTCTCTCTCTTTCTCTCTCGGTTTCTAGCTCTCTTTTTCTGACTTTCTTTTTTTTTTATCTCTCTTTATTTCTGTCTACCTCTCATTCTATCTCTCTATCTTTAATTTTCCCTATTTCTTTCTCTCACTGTATCGTTTACTCTATCCTTCAGTCTCTCTCTCTCTCTCTCTCTCTCTCTCTCTCTCTCTCTCTTCACCTCAATAACTTTATTTATTTATTTGTTTGTTTTCTTTCAGTAATGTTTTAATGTTTTTTTTTTTTCACTGCCTGATCTTTTTTTTTCTTCTTCTCCTCATCAGACCAACCTTCCGATCTTCAAGCTGAAGGAGTCGAGCGTCAGGCGGAGATACAGCGACTTCGAGTGGCTCAGAGGAGAGCTGGAGAGAGAGAGCAAGGTGAGGAGCACGGAAGGACAAAAGAGCGAAAAAAGAAGACAAAGTAGTTTATAGATGTATATAATACACCATCTGTCCAAAAGTATTGGGACACCCGCCTTATCCAGCCATGTTATGCTTCTTCTCCAAACGGAACTCAGGGAGGTGAAGCCTGAGACAAACGGAGATGGAAGTTATTTTCAATGACGTCTGTACCTATAAAATGTAAATATAAATATGAGAATCATTGAGTTGAGGTGTTCCCGTTCTCCATTTCTACACCTCCGTTTGTTTGATCATCAGGTGGTCGTTCCTCCTCTGCCGGGGAAAGCCCTGTTCAGGCAGCTCCCATTCCGGGGAGACGACGGCATCTTCGACGACTCCTTCATCGAGGAGCGGCGGCAAGGCCTGGAGCAGTTCCTCAACAAGTATGTCTCTGTGTTCACAGTCCAACATTCACCACGTCCAAATCCAACCTGCAAAAATACAGATACAAAATAAAGTCCAGAAAATCTTTCCTCCTGGAAATATCACAGGATTTCAGCAGGTGTTGAACACTAAATATCTAAAAGCACAAAACTCTTTTCATTATTCTTTTTTTTTTTAATGTCAGAAATGTTAAAGGCTTCATCAAAAAAGTAAAATAATAATTTAAATACCAAAAATCTTAGTTTAAAGCAATAAAAGGTTGAAACAAAATAAAAAAAAACCCCAAATAATGTATTATTATTATTATTATTATTATTTTATTATTTTTTTTTTTTAAAGATTTTTCAAAACTTTTTTTGATGAAATTTTTCAAAAAAGTTACATTAATAAATATTTAAATAAATACAAAGCATTTTCTTTTATTATTTTTGTTACTTATTTATTTATTAATTTGTTAATTTATTTATTTATTTATCAATTAAAAAATATAAATCTTAAAGCAAAGTTTTCATTAAAAAAAGTTTCAAGCTAAATACAAACCATTTATTCTATTTATTATTAATATTATTATTGTTGTCTAAAGTACAAAGATTGTACTACAAAAGCAAAAAAAAAAAAAAAGAAAATGTATGCCCCTTTAAAAAAATTTTTACTTTTTTAAATTTTTTTATTATTACATTTTCTTGCACTATTCCAGAAGTGTGTTTATTCCCTGAAGTTGCGAAACATGTCATTTGTCCAGCTGCAATGGGGAAAAAAAAAGTCTCTGCATGCTGTAAACGATTATTCTTCTTCAAATCCTGAAACTGAGCTTTCTCTGTTTTTTTTTTGTTTGTTTTTTTTCTTTCTCTCATTCTATCTTAGACAAAGGCAGAGTGGTAGCAGGGTCTGAAACGCCACGGAATTCTTGTAAAAGCTTGTAAAAAAGAAAAGAAAGAAAGCGTGCAGTAACAATGCTGCTTCCTCTCGCTGAAGTTTCATGAAGGTTGAAGTTAAACAGAGGACCAGATCTGCTTACAAGTCTTTCCTGTCAGCTGATATCTCTCTACTTTTCCCTTTCTCTCTCTCTCTTTTTATTTTCTTCTCCGTATTACCTCGTAATTATCCGGCGAAAGGATCGAAACTGATGAGAGGCCGAGTGCGAGTGCAGCCGGCTTTACTTCTTCTTCTACCTTTTTTTTTTTCTTCTTTTTTTTTCTTTTTTTTATACACTACATTTGTTTTATTTTCGCTGTGTAATTTATGATAATTGCGAGCGAAATTACAGCCGTGTGTTCCTCGTTCTCCGCAGGATCTTACCTGCACCCGTGCTTATTTTTTGATCCCGTGTGCCCCCCCCCACCACCGCATCCCCCCTTCTAGCCCCCCCCCCCACCCCCCGACACCGCCACAGACAATAAAAGTTACAGTGCGATTGTAATTATTTGCTGTGATTGCAGACTTTGCCGTTATCTTTGTTTCATGTGCAAATGCGTCGCTGCCGTACCCGTGTGAATTTTAATACCAGACGAGCCGCAAATTAGGTTTGGATTCGAAAGCAATACGCGAGCAATTAAGTATTTTCTTTTCTCCCTTCTTTCTCGTCCCCCCCCCCCATCCCCACGTTCGCCTTATTTTATTTTAAACACAAAATCCTGAATTAAGTGTCATTGTTCGCCGTTATCAGCACCCACGGGTCCCGGCATTTTCTAGACGTACGGCGAGTGCACGCGTAAAGCGGCGCCGCGTGATTTACGGGTTTCCAACTCCAGTAAAATCCCCACCTCCTGTAGATCAGAGAAGTTTTGTGTGAGCCGGAAGAAATGAAAGAAATCGCATCATGAGACGTGAACTCGTGGTATAGAGGTGTTGTGGCAGCTTCTCATCAGAAGTTCAAATCCCACCACCATCAAATCCCAAGCTGCCACTGCTGGGCCCTTGAGCAAGGCCCCGAACCCTCACCTGCTCAGTTGTATGAATGTGTCCTCCTGGTGTCAATGTAAATATGAAAAGCTGCTTTTGGACAAAAAGACAGCAGGTGGAGCTGGAGCTGGCGGAGTAGAAGATGCTGAGATGTTCACCGGGAGTGATGAGGATGGACTGAAATGAGTTTATTAGAGGGACGGTGCATGTAGGACATTTTGGAGACAAGGGGGTGAGAGGCGCAATCGAGATGTTTGCTCGTGTGCAGAGGAGGGACATGGGGTAGAAGTAGAAGAACACAGACGAAGGCCAAGCAGGAGGTTCATGGCATGAGGTTTATGGATGTGGTGAGGGAAGACATGCAGGTGGAAGATGGCACTCTGGAAAGATGTTCTAGATTTTGTGGAGATTTTATTCAGCCACTTAATAAAGTATGGTAGTGATGTAGGTGAGGAGGCCTGGGGTGATGTTCCATTTCATCCCAAATAGATTATGAGCTCTATAGCAGGTCACTCAAAATCTTCCACACACATCCAACCCATGGAAGGCAGATCTTCATGGAGCTGGCGTCGTGCACTGGCATGCTGGAACAGGTTTGGGTCTACAAGTTCAAGTGAAGGGACAAAGGTGTTCCAATACTTTTAGTGTAATATTCAAAAATAGAGAGTTCGTGCACTGATGCATCTCTGTACCTCCTCAACCTTTAACTCAAATCTTCTCCTTGATGTTTTCTCAGAGTGGCCGGTCATCCGTTGGCCCAGAACGAACGCTGCCTTCACATGTTCCTTCAGGACGAATCCGTGGATAAAAGCTACACCCCTTCTAAAATCAGGAATGCCTGATCCTCATCCCGATCCCGATCCTGAACATGATCCTGTACGTGATCCTGAACATGATTTGCCCACACTGGAACTCGCTACACGTGTGTGTGTGTGTGTGTGTGTGTGTGTGTGTGTGTGTGTGTGTGTGTGTGTGTGTGTGTGTGAGAAAGAAGTCTCTGTCTGCTCTGAACTCTTCTTCCTTCTGGATAAACAGTGAGACGGAACGAATCCTACGGCTCTTTTACGCTCCTGCACACGGTCATCATCTGAAACTTCTGGTGTTTTAGGTCTGTGGATTTCTTGGTAGGTTAGAAGATTAAAGAACGTCGAGGAACCCGTACCGTTTCCGTAATTATATGCAAATGTTTGAGCGTCGTTGGGAACTCCTTTTTTTTTTTTTTTTTCCTTTCTTTCTTTTAAAAAAAAAATATTTTAACACTCAAAGCTTAACACTCTTTCTTTTTTTTTTTTTTTTAGCACTATCTAATACACTATTGCACTACTCTTCAGAACATCGTCGATACCAAACCTCTCCGAATTCTGTTTCCTTCACGTTTTTGTTTTATTCCTAACTGAAGTACATTGTTTAAAAAAAAAACTAACAAAAAAAAATCCAAGTCCGTCTGATGTGCATGTTCGCTGTGCCATTATTTGTTCCCTATAAAGCGCCAATAACACCCCCCCCCCAACACACACACACACACACACACACACACACACGTGATCTGAAGCTTTTGTGATTATTCTTTGCCATTTTTTTCTATTTTTTACCCGTTAGATGTTCACGATATGGCCAAAAGTATTTAGAGCTCGAACACCTTTGTGATGAAATGAAATCTCACCGATCTCCACCAAATCTAGTCTCTTCCCAGAAGACTGGAGCTTACTATAAGAGTGAATGGAGATCAAATATGGAATAGGATGTTCAAAAAGAAGCACATAGCAGGTGTCCACAAACTTTTGTCCACAGAGTATATCAGCGTTCTCAGCCACCAGCCATCATGGAGATCTGAGGGAGATCTAGGGCACATCTTGAATCCCTTCCAAAGCATACTGAAGCTCCTCTGGGTTCTCGTGGTGGATAAAGACTCGTTGCTGGTTGTTTTTTCTTTTACTTTATCACAGATTTGTTTGTGAACTAATGATCTATTTACAGTGTGTGTATAATAAACAAATTTACTTGACAAATTAATATATTTTGGGTTGTTTGTTTGTAGTGGATCTGCTCAGGGTTTGAGATGCTTTTCTGCTCACCGCGGTTTCAAGGAGAATGTGATCAAAATCACATTTTTGGTTCAAACCCCCTAAAAGTCTACGTATTTAATTTACTGTACAGATTGTTTCTATTGGATTGCTTTGCTGCTACCTGATTGGCTGATTTGATTTGAGCTTTAAATTAGCAGACGCCCTTTTCCAGAGCGATGTACAAAAGTGCTTTGAAGATTTTGATTACATAAAGACACAAGAAACAAGGAAAATAAGCGCTTGTTTGTGTTTCAGGGAGAAATCGGTCTCCTGCTATCATTTGAAGAGCTAATCAGACGTCTAGGGCAGGTTTATTGACCTCCTCGGAGCCAGAACAGAGAAGAGTCTGGATAGATCACCTCATGCGCGCTCGGCTGTAATATGATGCTGTGCGCCAGGTAGAAGGTTGATGTTTACACAACGGCTTGACGTTTCGAAGGAGACTCGGGCAGAAGGTGCATGCGTTTGGTCCCGGTAACCTTGCGTTTCGCTCCACGCCGGTGCAGAGCGCATTAAAGGGAGAAGCTAAATTGGATTGAACATTGTCATCTGCAATCATGATTCTTTCCCCATTGTGCCGCTTCAGCGCTCCCAAAAAATTTTAAAAGATTAAAAAATGCAATTTGGCCGAAGCCCTTGATTTATCAAAGAGTGCTCGAAGCCCGAGGAACAGCAACTTAACTCAAGGTCTGGGTGTATTGTAGCAGAGATGGTTCAATATGCACTCCAAGCCAGACATGAACCTCTCTATAGCCTTGTTTAGTAGGAGTTTAGAGGCTGCGGTTTTCGGGGAAGGGGAGGATTTTTTTTTTTTTACTATGTATGACTGGTAACACACACACACACACACAAAATTATGAAGTATGAAGATTTCAGATTTGGGATTTTTTTAATATTCAATATTTATTCTAATATTTAGACAATTTTGCACAAATTTAATACTTTTTACAACAAGGAATATATTTACAAGCTACAAAAAGAAAAAAAAGACAAGTGCTGAACATGTTTCCGGATGTTTGTTAGTAACTACATGAAAATAAGATTCAAAAATTTTGGAGAGAGAGAAAAAAAAAACCAGGCAGATTTCATTTTTGTATTGAGAAAGTATGGTTGTAAAGGATGTAGCTTTGAGATGTTCCACATGTGCTGGTGGAGAAGAGGAGAGGAGAAGGGTTGGAGGAGTCCGACTTTTCTTCAGAACGAGGTCTGATCTATTCCGACCACAGCGTTGAGAAATGGGTTGTTTCTCAGCAGCCTTGAACTCCTATGCATCTTCGATTTACTGCACATTTGAAGAGATGTTCAAGTCCCTCTGCTTGATGCTGACCCACAACTTTCTATGCAGATGTAGTTATTTGTTCATAAAGAAATGTCCTTTGATGTCCTCCTGCTTGTCCTCGATTTCGTCCTGATTACTCGATATGAGCCTTGGCTTCGAATGTTCAGGAGATGTGGGATCCATCACTTTACAAGCTTTTGGATTTCAGCACCATGTTTAAAAACCTGTCTCATGTCTCCATCCACATCTTTCATTGGACACCTACACTATATTGCCAAAAGTTCGACACCTGACCATAAGAATGGAGCTTCCTTTTAAACATCCTGTTCCACATTGAGTCTCATTTTGCTCTTATGAACAAGGATCTTCTGGGAAGATGTTCCATTAAATTTTGTTGCCGATTTGTGCTCCGGGCCAGTGTTCCAATTCATCCCAAAGGGTTTGAGCTCTCTAGCAAGGACACTCAAGATCTTTTACACACATCCAACCCATTGGAAGATGTTCCAGATGTGTGAGATTTTATTTGGCCACTTAGTAAAGTCAGATTCTGATGTAGGTGAGGGAGTAAGGTGAAGTCACCGTGTAAAAATGAATCTCAAAGGTGTTCAAAAGGGTTGGAGCTCTATTGGAAGCCACTCGAGATCTTCCACACTCACATCCAGCCTATAAAAAGCAGATAAGTCATGGAGCTGGTTTGTGTGCAGGTGCATCGTTATGCTTTGTGGGAATGGTTTCGGAGAAGAACCAAACATGGTAGGAGAAGTCAGGTGTCCCAATACTTTTGGCGAGGCAGTGTATATATATATATATATGTGTGTGTGTGTGTAAACTATGCTGCCACTTCGTCCAAATCAACTGCATACCTCCGTCTTTCTGGTCAGAGTTTGGTGAAGAAGCACATATGGCTGTGTGTCCGAATACTTTTGGCAACACAGTGTACGTCGCCAAAAGCAACATGGTTTCACCCGCAGCTCTCAACGAGTCAACAACAACAAAAAACAACAAAACACAAAAAAAACAATTGGTCATTGGTCCGAAAGCTGATTATAATTGTCTGATTGTTTGGGGGGGAAACGAATCACAAACGTTTTCTCGATAAGTAGGTTTAAAAAAAAAAAAAAAGATTAGATGGGAATTAGGCATCCCGAGGCATCCTTCAGACCGGCATCAGAGAACAGAACTCGTTCAGTCTTTATTCCTGCTTTCTTTTGAGCCGTCTGAAGAGAGAGAGAGAGATGTTTCCGGGAGCATACTAAGCCGTTCTCCTTCTCTATAATTGTCGTAAGTCAGGTTTTGTTACTTGATGGTGTCACTTTTCCATCTTGGATTTTTTTTTTTTTTATATTTCATTGTCATAAAAAGTCCGCTCAAAAAAAAAAAAAAAAGCTCAAATGTCACTTGATTTGTACATGTCAGAGAGAAGCCGTGTGATGGGAACGTTCCCGATCGTCTTCCTGAAGAACACTTCTTCGATCGTAGACGCGCTGATGGAGCGCAGTGCCGGCAAAAGCAGGAGCAGCTTCCCGAAGCGACACGGCTGAGTCGGGTACCTGGAACGGAAAAAACCCACAAGGTTTCTATCGAATTTGGGAAAATCCTACCGTTGTTGCTATCCGTTTAGCATTCAAGGAAGGAGTCACCAGTGTCAGCAAACCGAACGGAAACTATCGCTAACGTACCTGGTGTGAATGTAGCTGTTGAGCGTAAGCTGGGCTTCGTCCTGGAGCGCCGCGATGGCGCTCGCGTTTCGGAAACTCCTCAGTTCGGCTCCGCTGTGCGTCGGAACTGCGCCATAAACCAACAAAAACAACTTCAGGAGATCATTTAGGCTACGCATACGTACATATACATTTCTACTTTACAATTTGAGGACGACCCTTAAGTTGCGAGAACGCGGTAGCTCGAAACCTACCAGCTTTAAAAGTCACGATGCACTTCAGGCAGGCGAATTCCGTGGCGTCCAACCGCAGCTGCCGGAAACGCGTCACCACTTCCTGCAGAGCCTGGATCTCTGAGACCACCTTGTTTAACCTCTGGGACTCTGTGTTTTCTGTCGTCATACCTGAAGGAACGCAGAGGATCCTCGCTTATGAGTTTTGGAAATCTAGTAATGTGGATATCAAACCCTATTGATGACTTTTTGGACTGCATTTAAATGGCACTAAAGGCCTCCTCACTTCCTCACCTACAGCAGAACCTGACTTTATTAACACCCCCTGGAACATCTTCCCAGAAGAGTGGAGCTCATTATAAGAGCAAATGGAGTGGAATGTGGAACTCATTGTGGAATGGGATGTCCAAAAAGCACTATTATTATAATCAGGTGTCCACAAAATTTTAATCCAGATATCTAAAATGAAATATTGTACCTGAAACAGCAAGCAGAGTGTTGGAGTCCACGGGAATGGACCACTGCGCTACCCCCAGAACGAACAGCTCTCTCCAGGCGTCCTCTAATAGGATCAACTGCAGAATGTAAATTATGATCAGGGATAAGAAATCAGACTTTTACACACACACACACACACACACACACACACACACACACATTTCTTTCCTTTGTCATTTAGTCTTTTGTTAGTTTGCTACCTGATCCTGTAAAGGGAGTGTGGAGAAAGCCGGAACACTCTTGGCCCATTTAATGCTCATGAACAGGAGCCGTGCGGCGGATTCGCACACGGACTCCGTGGCCACCTCGTACAGGTACATGGGCGTTCCGCTGACTTCATGTGGATACTGCAGAGGAGACCATAATCAGGTTTATCAGACAGGAATGAACCAGCAAGATTGAGGAAATCAATACTGCTCATATGAAGCCATCACACTCATTCAATATGTATTTATATTTATATATAGTTAGTATCAAACATCTTCAAGACTAGATTTGTAAAACACAGAAACAGAAGGCAGCTCAAGGCTGAACGCACAGTCACAGGGAGCACCGATCTTCACAAGTCTGTGCAAAAAGACGTGTACATCGGGGGCTGGGGGTGTTCTGACCACGTGCGCACCCTGTCACTATGCTCTCTTCACATGTGAGTTTCTTGCCGGATCAACGTGATATCACTTCCGCATTCACCCTACTCGTCATATTTGGCTCCTGCTGACCACGCCCACTTCCCGACGATGAAAAAAGGTCGCGTTTTGACACCAATCCGGCGCAAATCCCAGAAGGTGCTGACATGCTTCAAAAAGAATACTTCCTGGACACGTTCCAGAATTGTCAGAAACGCTGGGAGTGGTGTATTGCTGTGCGAGGGGACTATTTTAAAGGTGATGTAAACGTAGATAAATATAGTACTTTCTTTTAGACGGACCTAGTCTTAAAACTTTTTGATACCGCCTTGTATATATATATATACATACATATATGTAGATATAAATAATGTGTATATGTTTGTCTTTAGTCACACACTTATATCTAGCTTACTTTGGGAGTAGGCTGAGCGAGCCCCACCATGCCCTGGCGCTCCGGAGTGTTCGGAACGGTGTTTAATTCCAGGCTGTGAGTCTCGAGTTGAGTGACTGTGGTGAAGAAGTGCAAGCCAGGGATGGATGTGCTGGGAAAGTGGGACGAGGATCCGTTCACCTCCTTGTGTCCCCGAAAGTAAAGAGCCACTTGCTTGCGGATGGTCGACGTCCTCGGGCCTCGCTCGTGCTGCACGGCTGGATCGGACCGCACCAAACCGACGGGGAAGGAGACAAAATTTGGGGAGGAAATAAAGAAAGATGTTCTACAAGTGTATAGGATTGAAAGCATGGAACAGATTTTCAACGGATCAGTTCATCTATTCACCGTCTTTGTTCATGTTCACTTCCAGGCACTTCTTCAAGCGACAGGCTCGGCACTGGTTCCTGTGCGTCTTATCCACCGGACAGCCTCCCTAAACGCAGGAGAGGAAAAAAAGAAGGAATTAGAGAAGCGAAAGGATCTGAGAGAGAGAGAGAGAGAGAGAGAGAGAGAGAGAGAGAGAGAGAGAGAGAGAGACATCTTCTAAAGAGGGGAGGGAGACACTCCACAGGTATGGAGGGGGGTGAAATGGTGCACTAATGACGGCCATTGACTCGCTCCCCTGCCGCTTGGCCAATAATCTCATTCCCGCCTACCGCTCTCAAATCCAGCCAGTTAGATTGGATTACACCTGTTACACTAGACCCACCAAAGGGCCCTCAAAGGCCCGGGAGGAGGCTCTCTCACTCTCCTTGGATAATCTTTCAATTATTTTGGAAATAGACGCAGCCTCTTCCTTCGAGGAAACACCACGAGGGGCTGCAAATTACTTAACACACACACACACACACACACACACACACACACTCTCTCTCTCTCTTTCTCTCTCTCTCTCGCTCTCTTTCTTTCTCACTCTCTCTCTCTGCATTAAAAAAGGACTCACCTGTGTGCCAGATTTGCAGACGTACGTCCTGTTTCTTCGTATGCTCCTCTTGAAGAATCCAGAGCATCCATCACAAGCGTACACTCCATAGTGTTTCCCTGAACTTCGGTCTCCACATACTTTGCACGGTATATCCAGGATGCGACCTGTAATAAAAAAAAAAAACAAGCAAACACACACACACACACATATGTAATAAAAACTTTAGTAATATTTTCAGACAGTTTTGTATAATAATAATAATAATAATTTTTGCATGCACAACAAATGTTTCTGAAATATTTAGTAGTGTTCCGAGAAATTATTGTAGTATAATATGATTAATAATAATATTAATAACAACAACCACAATAATAATAATAATAATAGTAATAATAATAATTAATAATAGCTATGTATGGTTATGATATGAAGCTCCTATTAGAAAGACATGATTTCAGACCAAGCACAGGTTCTTCAGCAGCCCCGTGCCTGTGGGAATCCAGCCCCCAGGGGTGTATATATCTGATGGTGCGTTTTTTTTTGCGTGAAGCTCCTCAGTGCCGCAGGTTTTCTTCCCCAATAAAACAATGAGGCCCGCGGGCACAAAAGGCGACATTAGGGGGAAAGTGTTAACTTAATGATTTCCCCCTATTGAGGCTCGTCTGACTGGACCAATGTGAACAAGCTTGCCAGTGCTGCCTTCATAATGAAGCTCGACAGCTGCCTTTCTGCGCGCTGTCTGCGGCCCCGCGGATTACCGGAGGGACACGCCGGAGCGGGAGTCAATACGCGCCTCCAATGAAGTGCATGCAAATGAGGATGGACTAAATGAAATTGTGATGTTTTTTTTTTTCCTCTTCTTGTGTGAGTGTGTATAAAACTTTTACTCCACCCCCCTTCATCCATCTCCCCATCCACCCATCCACCCCCCCACCCCCCCCCGTATTTAAATCCGTTAATGGAGGTGTATTTGCATGTATATGGAGAGGAGGTGGGGGTGTCGTTTAGAGAAACGGCCGTGTAATTACTGACATATGTCCACCTGCTCATTGATTCTGCACTGACCCGTCCTGAAAACGGTAGCATGGGAATTCAGATAAAGCTCAGCAAGCATTCAGGGCAAAACAATGACTTTCTGCTTTCTGTTTCTTTTTCTTGTTTTTTTTTTTTTTTCTTTTTCTTTTTTTTTTTGGGGGGGGGGGGGGGAAGAGAGAGAGGCGTGCTGATGGAAAAAAAAATCGCTTTCTCGAGTGTTCACTCCGAAACAATTTTTTTTTATTTAGAAAAAAAAAAGTTAAACAAATTTGACCTGTAATTTTTCATTACAACCACACAATAACATTATTAACCACTTTCAAAGTGATTACTGTGATACAATTCAAGAGAAGCTACAATTATTCTACAAAACTAATCCGAGTTTCAGTTTTGACCCGAATTTTTGTTTTTTTATATTTTCTCGAATTAGGCAAATATAATGCGATTTAATTATTATTAGTATTATTATTATTTTTTTTATTATTATTTTTATTATTATTATCATTATTATTATAAATATTATTATTATAATCATTATTATTATTATTATTATTATTATTATTTCCGATTCTCAATAAGTTTGGGAAAAATATTTAACGCACTTGCTACCTTGTTTGCATTTTTTTCTTTTTTAAAATTTGTTTAAAAAAAAAAACAGAAATACGAAATGCGAGATGTTGCATTTTTCTTTCTATCTATCTATCTATCTATCTATCTATCTATCTATCTATCTATCTATCTATCTATCTATCTATCTATCTATCTATCTATCTATCTAATAATCTCTTTTCGTGCTTTACGCACAGTTTACATCAAGTTGCGTGTTCAGACTATAATTTTCCAGTCAGTGTTACAGAAGACGGGGTTGCTTCAGGTGTAAAAAAGAAAAAAAAAAGAAAAGGGAAGAAATGGGTTGTAATTACTCGAAGTAATTTTATTAGAAATCATTCCTGATCAGCTCCTGGCTTTAGCTGGGAATTTACACGCACTGGGGGTTCGCATTATTATTATTATCATTAGCATTATTATTATTATTATTATTATTATTATTATTATTATTATTATTATTATCATTATTATTATTATTATTATTATTATTATTATTATTATTGTTGTTGTTGTTATTATTTTTATTAAGTACACATATACAGTGATTATCACGAGAATTTAACTCGCCATGAACTCATAAGTTTTTGTTTCTAATAAATTATAATAAAAACAGCTTAGAGAGAAAAAAAATTACCAGGTAAAATATATTTTAAAATGTATACATATTTAAACATTTTTTCTCTATTTAGAAACCATTTTGGTATTTTTGCATCCAAGTTTTTTACAGTGAACTTGCGCTCAAATGCCAAAAACTTTCGAAACTTTTACTCCATTAATTCCCGTATGCGCTGATTGAATTTTTTAAACACCCGACAGCGCACTCATTTTTTATTTGTATTTTTTTAATTAAATAATAATTTATAAAAAATCCCGAATCATGTACATAAAGCTGTTAAATGTGTGTATTTATATAATTTTGGAACACCGTGTGTGTGGTATATTCTGTAATTCTTTTTCTTGAAATATATTTTCGACGGATTTCTTTTTTTTAATAACATAATAACTACTCAAATTATAATGCAATTATTGTTTTTTTATTGTTTGTTTGTATATATATATATATATTTTATTGCATCGTACTTGCATGTTTCATTGCTTCGAAAAACGAATTGACAGGTGCACCCACCCACACACACACACACACACACACACACACACACACACACACACACACACACACACACACACACACACACACACCAGCATACACACTAAACCCGAATTAAGCAAAATACAGCTGCAGCAATAATCAGTAAATCACAGTTAAGCATTTTCGACAAAAAAAAAATTATTTTTGATTAGATAAACTTTATTTTAGTCTGTGAGACACACCGACAGGGAGGTCATAAGGACCTGGAAAGTCATCAGGTTCGAACTTCATCCAAGAAATTGAGTCAAGCAAATATATTTGCCCCCCTACTCATTTTGTTTTCTACAAATACATCTGTATTACACGATGCTGATGTTGTGTCTGATTTGTGTAAAAAGAGTAAAAGTGGATTTACTTACTGGATTTGACGTTTAAAATATCCAAACAGCCACTTGTTGAACTGGCAGCTTTGCTCATCCTGGCCTTCAGGTTCACCCGAAACTCTTCCAGACACCAAGATTTTACAATTGTTTTTTTTTTTTGGTTGCTCTTTTTAGGTTTTTTTTGTTTTAAAAATTGTAACCTGCACTGTCCGGCAGCTGGTTTCAGTCTCTCAAGATTTGTTTTTATCCACCCTGTTTTTTCCACCTTTCCTCTTTCACGTGAGTTTGCGATGACTGCAGACGGATCACGTTAAACTCCGGGGGATGTCCAGGCAGGTTCTCCATGCAGAGATAAACTGCTACGTGTACCAGTGTGTGTGTGTGTGCGCGCGTGTGTGTGTGCCCAGGTACCTTGGCAAAACCTCAGACACGAACCTAAAGCCAAGTTGCGGGGGTGGGGGGGAAACACGCAACACACACACGCATACGCGCGCCCGCGCACATAAACACGCAAATACACACTCGCACGAGCTAAGAAATGCGGGGAAGCCTGAAGCCTGAAGCTGACTTTGTGATGTGTGCCGTCAGATTAAAGGCTTTGGTAATATGTATGAGAAGTACTGGAGGAGGGAGAGAGAGAGAGGGAGGGAGGAAGGGAGATGGAGAGCGAGAGAGAGAGGGAGAGAGAGAGAAAGAGAGAAGGCGGGTGGGAGGAGAGCCCGACTTCCTTTGCCCACTTAGGCTTTCTACTCTGCGTTCCGTTTGCGCATGACGTCAGTTGTCCGAGGAAGGAGCGTTGGAAGGAGAGGTGGAAGTAATGATTGGAGGAGTGGTGGAAGAAGGAGTGATGGAACGAGTGGTGGAAGCAGTGGTGTTTTGATCTGCTCACTAAAGCAGACCGACACACGCGCACGGACCTCCATCCACTGCCTCGTTATCCTTCTCTTCGCCACGAGCGTCGCGTCTCCGGGATCGGTTTACAAAAAAGTTTACTACGTGCCGACGACGGGCGACCTGTGCGCGAGTCGTCCAAGCCCCCTCCCCTACCCCCCGACGTTGATCCACGCGGCGTCTTGTCTGCGACGCTGGCACGCCGTGTGCGCGGGCACCTGTTGCGCGCGCCTTGGCGTGCCCGTGTCAGGTGTTACATGGCTACTTATAAGCGACAAAGCTTTCTTTCTCTTTCTTTTTCTTCTTTTTCCTCACCATTTCCGGTTTGGAATTCGTGCTAGGGTAAGGAGCAGAGCGCGGTAAGGGACGTGCGTAAACGCGCTGCTCTGACGCGTGCTCTGCGCGTGTGCGCGCCAGGCATCACCAAAACGAACGTCTTTCTCTCTATCTTTCTCTCTCTTTCCCGAATCCAGAGTTTATCACCGGGTCAGTATTTCCACCCGTGAACTCTGATCGATCCTTTGCGCGCAGAATGAACGGCGTAACTGTGCACACGCGTTCCTCAAAAACGCCTTTGCAGCTCGGGTGTCGGTGCGCTCCTGCTTTTTTTTTTTCCACGACGCGAATTCCCACACCAGATCCCACAGGGGCCATATGGGGAGTCCCTAAAGTCTCGGGTGCTTTGGTCCAAGCGACCCCGCGTCCGAGGGCGTATCCAATCGCAATTAGGCATTGTCGTGTGCTTTCGCTTTTCTTTTTTTCTTCTTTTTTTCTTTCTTTCTTTCTTTTCTGTTAACGAGCCCTTAAAAAGAAATTAGCATAGCATGACAGGTGACTGAGTGCGCGTGCACAGGTTGGAATTTACACGTTCGACTTCTGGAAATACAGAATTACCAAAGAAATAAATAGTAGGGGAAAAAAAATAGTAGGAAAAAATGTATTAAAAAAAAACAAAAAAAAAACCGTACTATAATTGTCATGCCTGAAATATTTCTCTTTCCCTGTAGAAATATCAGAGTATGAAGATTTTACTTGTCAAAGACTAAATAAATAAATAAATATATATATATATATATTTTTTTTTTTTTTTTTCTTAAAAAGTAAAATAGAATTTTTGAGAATAAGGTTCAGCGAATCCACTCAGAAATAGACATAATTCATTAACATTAATTGCCTCCATTGATAATTATGTCAGTGGAAGGTCCTCATGAGTATGGTAACACAACTCTGTGTGTGTGTGTGTGTGTGTGTGTGTGTGTGTGTGTGTGTGTGTGTGTGTGTGTGTGTGTGTGTGTTGGGGTGGGGTGGTCCGCTGGTAGTAATCTCCTTAACTCTCTCTAATCCTGTCATTCAGAGATAGTCTTTACACAAACATAACCAACATCATGGTTGCCCCAGCTGCTTGCTTTCACTACTTCTTCTTCTTCTTCATCTTCTTCTCTTCTTCTTTTTTTGTGTCAGGCTGCTGACTCTCTTCTCAATAAGAGTCAATGAAAATCTTTTGACAAAGCACCATCAGATTGTGTATCTAGTTGTTTGGTATGCAGCTACTCACATAGTCCTCAAAGTTGAGTGGAGAACGTATTCCATTGTTGCACCGGACAGCTGGATGGATGGAAAAGGATTAAGCTATACAGGTCTGCTCTGAAAATGATCTCGGGCGAGAAGTAACAGTTAAATCGTCTCATGGAACGAGGAGCTCAGAAACCATCCAGACGTCTCCTGGGGGTCTGGATCTCGTTTCCCTTTTCTGTCAATAAAGAGTTCCCTTGAGGAACCTTTTTTCCCAATGAAACGTGATTCTTGGAAAAGTTCAGATTGAACACGGTTAGAGTAGAGCGCATATTCATTATCATTATCATCATCATGGTCATTTGCCAAACACCTGCAGTGTTGCTCTCTGCACATGGAACAGCACATCCTCCTAAACAAGCTCTCACTCAGACCCACCTCACCCACTTTATAACTGGCAGGTTGATGGACGCTTTCTGACAAATCTATTTGGGGCAAATTGTCAGTGAGAAACTTCCGCCTGAGCTGGCTCGGACAAAACTGGCTGTTGGACGGACTAAATCCTGCTGCAGGAGGGTCGGGACAATGGGCCGTGAATGTGTTGATGTGCTGGCAGTGGCTTGGGCCTGACAATGGCCGGATTAATTGGTCCCTTGGCTGACTGATTTGAGATGGCTTCACTCGGGTCCTCTCCATGGGGAGCCTCATTGTCCTGCTCCTGATTCCCACTTTTCACAAACTCCAAACAAAAGTCAATTTCTTTCTCAAGGGGGTTTGGGAAGAAGAGGAGAAATATCGGGCCCTCGTGTTTTCGGCCTCACGAGAGTCGACTCAAAAAGGATCGCTTTTCTTTGGGCTTTCGTCTTTATTTTTTTCTCCTCTCTCTCCCTCTCTCTTTCTCTCTCTTTCTCAAATAGCTGACTTTCTTTCTTGCTTGTGTTCGCTGTACGTCTTCTTTTTTTCCCCCTTTAAGTCACACCGGCCCTAACTGGGCTGGTCATGTGTATAGAGGACACTGGAGAGGCTTTAGTATTGTGTAGCGTGCCGCCCTGGCACCTGTTGAGCTGAAGAGGCTGCTCATTAATATTAAAATATCAGAGATGCCATCATGTTGCTGCACTGAAATCGGTCTGATGTCGGCCTCTGGACTCCCTGGGGAACATGCTCCCTGCTTCAGGTCACCCATAAACCCCCTCCTATATAATACTACCTTCAGCCCTGACATTTCTCTTGCACTCTTCACTTTCCTATTATCATGCTATTTTTTTTATATATATTTTTTTATGACAGCTGGATGGAGGAGCGTCGCGCCGTTCACACCAAACGGTTCAATATATCACCAGGCTTTATGATTTTACTGTAACTTTCATCCTCCGCTCGTCTGCGTCGCGGTTTGCTGATGTCCTCACGTGACAGTTGATGAATGGAACATTCTGGAGCAACGATGTGCCTGCCAAAAGTTATCCAATCACACCGCGATTATAATAATCCTGAAATAATAGCGGCGTGATGCAATGCTGCACGGTCATCGCCACAAGTTCTCGACGGTTCCCTGGTAGGAAAGAGGTACAGAAATCCGCAGTGTTACATAAATACGAGAAAAAGCACAACACTCACCCACAAGACCTGTTTTTATCCATAAAGTGTTTTTTGTTTTTTTATTATATTTGTCCTGCACGACATTTAACACAAAATACTAAACTAAAGGGACACCTTACTAACTTCTCCCCACCCAGATGTGCTTCTTCCCCAAACTGTTGTTTGTCTATGGATTAATATGGTAGCATGAAATTATTCACTTAACCAGGAGACCCAAACCTGTTCCAGCATGAAGATCTGCTTTCCGTGGGTTGGATGTTTGTGAAAGATCTTCAGTGGCCTACTATAGAGAACCCTTATTGAACATGTTTGGGATGAATTGGAACACCACCCCAGGCCTCCTAACACCCTTGTGATTGCGGCGTGAGCATAAATCTATGACAGTGACCCTGTGCATAAAGCCATCTTAATGAAGATCTGCTTTCAATGGGTTGGATGTACTGGAACGCTACCTTCACCCCAGGCCTCCACACTTCCTCACCTACATCACTACCAGATTTTCCTAACGCCCATGTGTCTGAATGAAATCTCACAAAAATCTAGTGGGGCATCTTCTCAGAAAAGTGGATCTGATCATAAGAGCGAATGGGGACTATTTGTGATATTTAAATCTAATAATCAGGTCCATATAGTGTATAAAAATGAAGACGACCTGTTGCTTTGCCACTTGATATCTTCCTGACTAATCTCGGACACTTAAGAGGGAGAATTACTGGTGTAAATTGTTTAACCTGCACCATCAAATTAATGGCTAATGGAGGTTCTACCACTGTTGTTCTTCCTTTCTGACTGTGGGAACATCACACCCCACTCATTAAGTGAGGAAGCTCCATTTTTTTTGTATTTGACCAGAGGATGAACAGACGGTGTGTGTGTGGATAAAGAAAGAGGGGTGTTAATAAGGGACTCCATTGTTTTCCAACAGGTCAGTTTAGGTTGTTCCTGTTGTGGTCTTTGTATTAAGTTTTTTTTTAATGATGTGCATTCTATCTGTTAGATAATTAATTAATTGGTCGATCACCGATCTTGAGAAGAGGAGCACCAGAAACCGAAGTTTCAAAACCACTGTCTGAACCAATAAGTGTCACTTCCTCTTACAGTAGCAACTTTTATTTGCTATTCTTCACATAGAATCATAATTATACAGTTGCCAGAAAGAGAGCGTAGAGTTTTTTTTCCTCTCTCGAACCCCTTCCCTTCCTTTACCATCCCGTCCCATCTCCTCCCTCCCTCTCCTTACTTTTGTACCCGAATTCCTTTAAAAGCCTCAAACACAAATGGTACACAGAAGCCCGGGCCTTGGCCCTCACTCGTCAGACGCCCGAGCTATCATTCATAACCTTTCCCCCGTCGCTCCGATAAAGGAGAGGAAAAGAGAGGAGAGGAAAAGAGAGGAGAAAGGAGGGGAGGATTGTAGGGAGGACCACTGACGCTTATTTAAAAAGATTTCCTTTATTGGACCATGTGCAGGCAGTTCGCTTACAAAAGCCTTAAATGGGATATTTTCTGTTCCCTATAGTTGCTTTCCCTTTTAAGTGCCGAAGCGAAAGGAAAAAGGGGAAAAAAAACGAAAAAGAAGAAGTAAGTTTACAACTCCTAGCACAATGGAGCTCTTCACTCTCAGGTTGCTGAGACCCAAGCTGACCTGGGAAAGTTAATTAGGAGGCCAACAATGACCGAGCTCGAGCAAAATACCTCGCCTCTGCTCCAGCCAAAGATGTCATCCATTAATTAGGCAAATCTTTAAGGTGGGCTTATTGAATTTACAGAAAGGGAGCGGTTTGGGCGGGCTGCTTTTTTTTCTTCTTCTTTTTTTTTTTTTTTGATCAGGCCCTTGCCTGCAAGACAATGCCTTCTCCTGGTTAAGGAAGAAAAAAGGGGAGGGGATTGTCAGAGGAGAGGAGGGAGAGAAAGGAAAGAAGGAGGGGAAGAAAAGAAAGGGAGAGGAAGAAGACGGGAAAGAAAACGTATGAGTTGCAGAGCAGCAAGTCTCAATTGGAGTGACGACGGGGAGATTCACGGGGGGTTCAGGGGGGCATGCTTCGGCGATGATGTCATGCAAAGGCAACCTGGGGCCTTGGGAAGAGAGGAGGGAAAAGAGGGAGCCACTTGAAGTTAACATTACTACATCTCGGCCAAAGCCTTTTCAGTAGGAAAGGGCCCTTCGCCTCATATACACCCATACACACACACACACACACACACACCACACACACACACACACACACACACTAGCTTTCTAGCTTTTGTTCTTTTTCATGATCAGCATCATTAGTGCGTTTAGAAAAGTCACAAGCCGATACCATCATCATCATCATCATCACCACATATTTTTAATTAGGCCTAGGGACTGATTCATCTCTTACTGGAAAATTAAGTTAGGGCGGTGTGTGTTGTGTGTGTGTGTTTGTGTGTGTGTGTGTGTGTGTGTGTGCGCGTGTGGCCTTCATAATAGCAGATCTTTTTCTTTTTGGTCTTCATTTTAAAAGACACACACACACACACACACACACACACACACACACACACACACACACACACACACACACACACACAAAATATGGTCTATGTGGTTTAGACCTTTTTTATATTACAATTATAATATACATTGTTAGGCCCAAAGTATTGGGACACCCACCCCACGGTGCAAAGTTGGAGGTAAACAGTTATACAGGACGTCTTTGGATGCTGCAGCGTGACATTTTCTCTTCATTTAAACTACGAGACTTAAACCTTTTCCAGCATGTGGGGGAAAAACCATTTCTGATTTATGTATTTTCTTTACCAACTATTCTACGTCAAGACAAAATCATGATTGAGCTAAAGATAGATAGATAGATAGATAGATAGATAGATAGATAGATAGATAGATAGATAGATAGATAGATAGATAGTAGCAGCAATGTGAATGTATATATATATATATATATATATATATATATATATATATATATATATATATGTAGGTATATATATTATATAATAAAAAGAAAAAATGTGAATGTGCGCAAAACATATGCAAGGCACATTATATATATAATAATTTTTGTACATTGTATGTACACCAATACCCCGGGTTTATACTAAAATATATACATATAATCATATATATATGTAGAATATAATACTAAGAGATAGTATATATACATTGGGGGATTATTGGCAGTTTAAGCACTAAAACCTCAGGTAGACATCAGTGTCCTACCAGTGTGATGTAGACTTTAGTAAGGTGATGATTGTAGGGGTAAAAACTGGCCCTGAGGCCTTGATATGAAGTCTTCTGGAAGGAAGATGGTCTCATTAGCCTTTGTGATCTCTGGGTCGGATTCAAACGTATTGGTCTGGTTTAATCCATGCAGGATTCTTTGTAAGAACATTCTATCATATATGTGTTATATGTGACGCTGACTCAGGAGCTGTCTGTTTGTCCTTTTGACATTAGAAGCCCTTCAAGACAAGCTTCCTCACACACACACACACACACACACACACACACACACACACACACCCTCCCTCTTTCACGCTCTTTCTCTCCACGCCACTTTATCTCCTCACACACCCCCTTTACCTCCCCCGGACTCCTAATCGGAGGGGTGGGACCTATGTGTGGGTTTTTTTGTTGTTGTTCGCGCAAAACAATCAGCCCCGGGCCCCATTACGGTCGCTGCACGTTCTGCTTTAATTGGCGCAAAGCGGGGGAGCGAGCGCGCACACGCGGACTACACGTGAGCGCGCGTCAGGAGGAGGGAAAAAACATATAAGAAATACTTTTTTTTTTTTATCTCATTTTGAATTTGATTATTATTATTAATCAACCAATCAACCAACTAATCAATCAACGAAACATTCAAGCAATTAATTGTTTAATTGATTTATTACTTAAAGAAAATACCATTTTTTATTTGATTAACATCCTGCTATTTTTTATAAAATTTTTCTCTTTATGCGCAAGTGAGCGCGCGTCAGGAGGAGGTGAAAAAAAGAGTTAAAACGTATAAGAAATACTACAAACATCGAAAATGTTTTTTTTTTTTTTTGCATATCATATAGAATTTTGAATATAATAATTTTGAATTCAATTATTATTATGAATATTATAAAAAATTTTTTTTTAAAGAAAAAACTTTTTTTATTTGATTAACACCGTCTTAAACGCTATTTTTCTTTTCTCTTTAAATACTCTTGTACACCATCAGAAATCCATATGTTCCATATTTTATTTCCAGATCATCATTAAAATATGAAAGAGCAGGAACAGCTAAAAAAAGATTTATTACCAAATAATTAATCCTCAATATTTCTTTCCAATTTTAAATGTATTTGTTTATTTCCTTTTAACCAAAATGAATTATTCACGTACACAACAATGTCTGTGTGTCAGTAAAAGAAGCTAATTATTTCACAAGAAAGTAAAATAATGCTGATGGGATTTGCATGAAAAAAATGGCCAACACAGGAATGCTTTAAATAGATCAGCTAATCATTTTGATTAATACTCATTGTGTTAGTTTTGGGGTTGCTGCACTTTATAATATAGTGTTGTTCCATTATTTACATCATTTCTGTGCACGTGACTTCTGCACAGTGTATAGGCTGTAGTTATAATGCATCTGTGCATTGGATTTCCAGTGTTAAATGATTAGTTTATAATAAAAGAACGTCATTTAAAAGTGCCATGTTTGACTCCTCAGTGTAGAGGAAGCCTTGTGCAGTAAAATATCTACTGAACTAGTTATTTACAGGTCCAGTTCTCTGCCTTTGGACAGAGTGGGGGTTTGTGAGTTGTTATAAAACACGTCGTTTTTTGTTTTTTTTCATCAGCTGAGCCACTGCATGATGATGAAGTCAATGCTGCCTTTGTGCTCCTTTGTGCATTTTGGGAATCATCCAGTCTCAGAGCTGAGAGTTCAGAAACACAAAACACCATTAAAACACTTCCTCAACATGCTCTGTTTCAGCCTCATCACGCCTTTCAGACACCACAAGAACAATCAAACCTAAACGTGGAGCGCCAATACTTTTGCCACATCTTTCTTTATCGTTTACTCTCTGCCCCGACACGTAAAAACCACAACTTTCTATTTTATTTCATGGAAACAACCCGACAATGAAAATATCCCGACAATGCATGTGACGTCATACAAAGGTGGAGTGGCCAGCATCAATCAGGAAGTAATTATCTTGAATTTTTTTACAACACATGAACATAAACAGAAAATGTAATTATAAAATAATTATATACCTCAGTATGCAGATATTTCTAATTGATGATGATGATGGCTTAAAAAGAAGAGCTTATTTGGAATGTGTTTCACTGAGGTCATGGATAAGCATGCTATAAATAAAAATAATATATTATATAATTATTTTAAATTACATAATTAAAATGTAATATTTTATTTTTCCTTTCTGCAAGGAGACGAAAAATGTGATTTTATTTTAATCGATCGCTCGATCTATCTATCTATCTATCTATCTATCTATCTATCTATCTATCTATCTATCTATCTATCTATCTATCTATCTATCTATCTCGATCCAGTAATGTAATCTTAATTTAAAAAATTCGACTGGAACATTGGATGAAGGGATAAAGAATATTTTTTTACCAGAAAAAGCATAGTTCCACACAACATGCTGAAAATGCGAGTGAACTTCATTATTGCATTTCTCTTGGTGAGTATTGAGTTCTCTGCTCTTGATGAAGAAGTCTTCTGCTTTCTGTTTATTTATTTTTTTTGTTTGATGTTGCAGTAGGAAAAAAGGTGTTCATGATACCAAAAATGAAAGGTTCAATGAAAGGTATAAAATCTAAGTGTTGCGAAAATCACCTGGAAGTTTGTAAGTGTTTTGGGAAAAGTTGGAGTTTTTAGTGTTTGGATGCGCTGGTGTCCTCAGAAGGAGTTTCTACAGAATGTCGATCCCAGGATAGGAACTTTATGAATAGGGGTGGAAATTATTTAAATCTGAAAATTATAAAAAAACAAACAAACAAACAAAACCAACAGTAAATAATGGTCCCCGATGCGTCATGTGACTGCACTGGAAACACTTGGCAAACCAGGCATCAAGCAGAAGATCAGAAAGCCTGATTCTCCTCTCCTCCTGCGCTGTCATCTTCTCAGCTCGGGCCACTTTGGCCAGTGTGATTGGAGAAGTCAGACTTAATCTCCGAGGAGGAATTGGGACTAAGCAGAAGCGACAATAACCAAGTCGTGCGTAAAAGATGGAAACGAAATCTCTATTATCGGCTCCGACATTTCCCAGAGACGCGCTGGAAATCGGGCTTGGGCTTTTTTTTGTCATTCGGGTCAGACATTGAGGCAAAGAGGGGTAGGATTTGGGGGTCGTGGACTCACACGACGCACAGAGAGAGAGAGAGAGAGAGAGAGAGAGAGAGAGAGAATATAGGCTAGGCATTGGTAAAATCCTCTCTCCCATCCTGCAGTAAGCATTAAATGCGCTGTGACTTTATGTTGTATAGCCAGTCCCAAACAAGAAAAGAAGCACAGTGCTCACCCAAAGAAACTCGGGTTTGGAGGATTAGGGACGGGCCGAAAAGACAGAGAATAACTTCTGCATAACTTTACAGCTCCTCTGTCCCAGAAGGCCAAGTTTAGAAAACGAGGTCAAGCACACAGGCAATGATTAACCCCTTCCCTTCCACTGAGTTCCTAAATCCAAATCCAACATGTATCCATACTTCTACTACTACTACTACTACTACTTCTAATAATAATAATAAGAAGAAGAAGAAGAAGAAGAAGAAGAAGAAGAGGCAGGAAAATAATACTAATATAATTACTATTAATAATGATGCCAATAATAAGAAGAACATTAGAAAAAGGTAGAAGAATGAGAAGAGTAAAGAATACTAACACAATCACTACTACTACTAATTATAATAATAAGAAGAAGCAGAAAATGAGGAAAAGAAAGAGTAAGGAGAAGAAAAAGAAGCGAACGAATACTAATAACAGTTCGACCACTACCAATTATAATAGGAGGAATAGAAAGAGAAGGAGAGAGAGGAAGAAGGTGAGGAAGAAGAGGAAGACAAGGAGAAGAAGAAGACAAAAAAGAAGAGGAGGAAAAAGAACACTAATATAATTACTATTAATAACGATGAAGAAGAATAGGAAAAAAGGGAGCAGAAGGAAAAGAGGAAAGGAAATTAATACTAACACAATTACTACTACTACTAATTATAATAAGAGGAATAGAAAGAGAAGGAGAGAAAGGAAGAAAACAAGAAGAAGAAGGAAAAGGAGCTCAACATTCACCCTCAATTCTGAAATACAAGCATGAAATAGGTAAACAAAACAAAAGACCTCAGTAAAAGAAGCAGGAGCTTTTCAATACACAATATTAGTAGAAATCCATGAATACTAGGAATAAATGGAGATTTGCACACACACCACGGGGGTTGGGAACGATCACGAATGGAGTTTTTTTTCTGCATTTAACGACGCTAAAGTTGGCGAGCTGAAGCTACAATCCACTCAGTGAGAAGGGAAAAAACACGCCGCTTTTACCGTCCGGCCTTGCAGCTCTCGCTATGTACGAGACGTGAGAATAGGCCTTAATACGCCGCATTCGGCGTCGCTAGTCTCCATTAGCTCTGATGACTGCGGAATTGCCGCGGACTGCAAGTTATCAAGAGGCACTAATTTCGCATTAAAGACCATTGACTGCAGTGGCTTGATTCGAGGGTGGATGACAATTACCACAATCAGAATCAGGGCCTGCGGATCGTTTACCTTGACTCCGTAATTATTTTTTTGTGGACGCGAGCGCTCGGAAATTGCACAGTGTCAAAAAACGCTGGATCGGAGTGACGAAAGCTTTCATATCGCCTCTCGAGACGAGCAAAAGAGGTGGTGTGTATATGTGTTTGTGTGTGTGTGTGTGTGTGTGTGTGTGTGTGTGTGTGTGTGTGTGTGTGTGTGTGTTGAAGTATGTTTGTTCTGAAAGTGAGAAATAAAATATGTAGAAGAAAAGGAGGACTGGGAGGGGGAAAAAACGATTTGGTTTGACTTATTGCATGTGTTCAGAAAAAAAGATGCCATTCCCATACCCCTGCATCCCAGTGTGTGTGTGTGTGTGTGTGTGTGTGTGTGTGTGTGTGTGTGTGTGTGTGTGTGTGTGTGTGTGTGTGTGTGAAGCGTGGTGACCCCAGTCATCTCTAATGTTCCAGCTGCAAGCTGAGGAGCCGAGAAGCTCACACTCCATGTGAAACCCCCCTCCTCTTCTCCAGGCCTGAGGCGAGGCAGAGAAACAGCTTTTGAAGATGTGTTGACCAGCCTGTCATCACTACAAACCCCACACACCCCTCCTTTCTCCACCCGCTGCTACCACACACACACACACACACACACACACACACACCACACACACACACACACACACACACATTTGCTCATGCTTACATTTTAAACTGCAGTTTTAAATGAGGTTCATTTTATGATTAAGGATATAGAGCTCAAACCCTGGTTGAACACCTTTGGGAGAAATTGAAACACCACTCTGGACCTTCTCACTTCCTCACCTGCATCAGTTCCTGAATTTATATATATATATATATATATATATATATATGATAAGTCAGGTACTGGTGTAGGGTTTGAGCTCTACAGCAGGCCACTCATCTTCCACATACATACAAAAGCAGATCTCCATAGAGAGGGAAAATCTCAATCATGAAGCCATCGTTTTGGAGACAATGTGAGGGAGGCGAGATTGAGATGGTTTGGACATGTGCAGAGGAGGGACATGGGGTATATCAGTAGGAGAATGCTGAGGATGGAGCCACCAGGAAGAAGGAAAAGAGGAAGACCAAGGAGGAGGTTTATGGATGTGGTGAGGGAAGACATGCAGGTAGTTGGTGTGAAAAAGGCAGATGTAGAGGACAGGGGGGTATGGAGACAGATGATCCACTGTGGAGACCCCTAATGGGAGCAGCCGAAAGAAGAAGAAGAAGAAGAAGAAGAAGAAGAAGAAGAAGAAGCCATCGGTTTCGGATAAATCGCAGATTAAAGATGTGCTTGTGGTTACAAGAATTGGTGTAGATCTTCATTTAGGTTCTTAGGAAAAATTTACATCGGTAATCCGCCAACCAGGGACTTGTTTTGGGCGGCAGGAGGAAACCAGAGGACCAGGAAGAAACAGATAGAGGTACAGACACAAGAGCTCAAGCTTAGGATCGAAACCTAAGATTCTGGAGCTGTAGGAGAATAAACAACATGATGATGATGAAAAATAATATAAAAACAGCATGCTTAAAATTAGAAGAACATAAAAATGAAGAAGAAAGGAAGTAGATGAGGAAGACAAAAAAAAAAAGAAAAGTCAAGAAGAAGAAATAAAGGAAAAATAAATAAGAAGAAAAGGAAATGAAGATGAACACGAAAAAGAAAAAGAAAACGAATGAATGAACAATAAGAAAAAGAATAAGAAAAAGAAGGAAGCTAATGAATCAGAAAAAGAAAAAAAGAAGAAAATGGAAAAGAAGAAGAAGAAGAAGAAGAAGAAGAAGATAAAAATCCAAGGCCAAAATCTAAGTCTACGTTCAGCGGGATAGAAAGCCTCGCGAGATTTGGAATCACGTGATTAGCGCGAGTTCGCGGAAAACAGGAAGTAGTGTGCAGCAGACCAGGACCAGTGGAATTGAAGCGCTTATGAGACGCTGTGAAGAAAATGAGGAGTTTTAATGGTGTGTTGTGTTTGTTATTCAGTCTGAGTTTAATCTCAGATCAGATCTTCATCCGTGCTTCAGACACGAGTGGAGACGAAGAGCGAACAGCGCGTGATTTCCAGGAGAACCTCTTCTTCCCCTCTCTGAGCCTGAGCATGTCTGAGGAGCAGGAGATCACTAAATACTGCCTGGACCTGATGCATGAGTATGGTCGGACGTATTCGAGTTTAGCGAGCTGCCTGGTGTCCAGCGCACGACCTGTCAAAGTGTGTCAGAACTGCTATGGCAGGAACAACAGCTTCCAGGAGGTCTTTGCGAACATCTCCACAGGGGTACGTGTTTATTTATTATTCTTCTTGGGGTTTTTTTTTTTTTTTGCTGTATATGTGAACTACACAAGCTTTGGGCAAGCTTCCTGAAGTGCATGTGCAATCCAGGACTATTTGAGACACAGCCATGGGGGTTTTTTATTTTGCAGAAGTTCCCTTGGAAAGCCTGGTCACGTGACAACAAACTCGTGATGTGCATCACACCATCACTCACTGAACCTTCCACTGATCACACAACCTTCCTACCAAACAACCAAGCAAGCCGGATCTTTCGCTCTAATCCAGGATTCATGATTATATTGATATCATCTGCATCTGCTTGGAGATCACACTTTCTTCCTTCAAAGTTTCTGTTTCTGTCCCAGGAGCTCCAATAGTTACCAATCATGCCCATTCATTACAGTTCCTTCATTGTTGAGGTGCAGTTCATGAAGTCTTAAGTCTTTGTACACAGTCAACACATACAGTCCTCATATTTCCTGAGTTGCTCAGTAACTTCATTGATCTTTTGGCTGTTCATGTGGAACTCTCCTCAGCTCTTCACCAGTCTAATAATCTAATACCATACCAGTAAGTAGCCCTAGTGCTCGGATTTCCCTTTTATAGAACACCAGTGTGATTAACTTCTTGTAGACAAAGCCATCTCCGTGAAGACATAGTGTGTGGGTGTAAAGGTTGGTGAAGAACTCGTGTCCTGCACATGCAGAGCCCTGATCTCAAAACACTGCCCCACACTTAATACCTTTGGCATGAACTGGAGGAACGAAAGGAAGTGAAAGAACTGGAGGAACAGGCACAACTAAAGGGAACTTGAGGAACTGGAGTATCTCGATTAACTAATGGAACTGTGGGATGCTGATGGAACTGGAGGAACTGGTGCCTCCTCAACTCTTCTTCCATCAGTACCTGGTCTTAATCTCATAGATCATGAATGAACAGTCATCCCTACAGCCATGCCACTCCAAAATCTAGTGTAAAGCCTTTCCAGAAGAGAAGAGTGGAAGGGCTTATTACAATAAAAGAGAGTACAAATCTGGAATGGTACGGCACTGATTGATCATGTGACCACAAATTCTAGAAAGTTTAATGCGTTTTATTTATTTATTTATATATATTAAAGATGGCCATTTTAAAAAGGGTTGGATTTATTTGTAACACTTTACAGTAAGATTCCATTTGTAACATTAACCGAAGTTAATTAATGCTTTAGAAGTATTGTTTATTGTTTTTACTTATACATTTTTTTAATTAGTTCAATTTTGTTTTATCTGTTCCGCGGGCAGTCTCACGTATCAACACAAACATTTACCTCTAGAGGCCGCTCTTGTACTGTATAATGACAGCAGTCGGTCTCAGCACGAACGCAACCCAGAAAAACTATCGGTTGGAATTTTTTTTTATTGACTACCTGTGCCGATTCGTTGGCAAAACCGATAAATCGACCGACCTCTACTGAGTAATTGTAGTACTTTATTAGTTAGTTATGTAGTAGTGTCTAGAGTTGTCACAATACCAAAAATTTGACTTCAATACGATTCGTAAATTAAATCATGTTACCAATCCAAAATGATACAAAAAAAAAAAACCCAAACAGGAAAAGTTACTTAATAATGGAACTTTGTTTTTATTTATTAATAAACACTTAATGTTTGCTGTCTGATAAAACTTTAACCTTTAAAATATAATATATATATATATACACACACACACACACACACACACACACACACACACATTTACTTACTAGTTTTATGCCTCCACTTCCTTTGATTACCAGGAAAGTCGGTGTGCATCTGAGAGGAAAAACACACTGCTGCCCACACACTGCACCCTATTGATGAACATCAGAACTACAGCTGCCACTCTTAAGTGCTGGTGCTAATAAAATGAGGAATCGTATTATTTTTAAAAACAGGGTATCGTAAAACCTTTCTAGTACTGGTATGTTGTGCAAAACTAGTAGTAACAACAGATTCCTTTTCAATTCCTTTCGGTTTTCCGGCATCCCAAATGACCCAGGCTTGAGCGCTCGTCTTACACTGCTGCCATGGCAGCAGATTTATTTTTTGATGGATTTCAGTATCAGATGAGGACAGGGGAGCGTTTAGACCTCTGATGTCCACACTGCATCCTTGCAATATGGGTTTAATGGATCTTTAGAAGATTTGTTTGTGCTCAGAATAAAGGTGGCCATAAATGAATGAGTAAATTGATTAATTCATTGATTGATTGATTGATTGATTGATGGAATGAGGTTTTGGAAAAACTTTTTTGCCCACAGATGGGACCCGGGAACATGAGCTGTGAGGAGGTCCTCTTTCGCTCAGACAGACTGATGCTGCTCATTAACCTTTACAATTATCTGGAAGACGTCTGGACGATGTCTGAATGTCTCAGTGAGTAGTCAGTCATGTGTGTACATATTAAACCCACGGTGCAGGACACCTGAATGTTTCCACCCCAATCCAAAAAAATCAGAAGCATGTGATTTTATAGGATCTGGATGTATGTGGAAGATCTTGAGGTGCCTGCTATAGAACATTTTCTGGATGAATGGAAATGCCCAGGCCTCCTGCTTCCCTTACCTGACTATACTAACGCCCCCTTGTGGCTGAATGAAATCTTGCGCATGTCTCCAAAAAATCTTGGGGAACATTTTAATAGAAGATAAGACGTGAGGCATATTATATTATTATAACAAGTTATTGGCTTCGTGTATTTGTGGTCCGTGTCTTTGCGCATTCATTGGTTATCGGTCATTGTTACAGATTGTCTGTCTAAAGATCGGGGGAGCGTGTCGAATACAACACTTTACTTCCTGGATCTACACAATCAGTCGCTGAGCTGCTTTGAAAAATACAAGCAGGTAATGAATTCTATTATAATAATAATAATTAGATGTTCTTGGTACAGTTTATAAGGCAGTGAATAGTTTGTTGTGTGTGTGTTTTGCAGGGGAACTACTCCAAGCTGTGTGTAGATTGCAGGCCATCATATAAAGTTCTCAACGATTTCTATAGTAAAATGTCGAACAATAATTCCCTCTGCATCGATATAGAGGATGCGGTAAACACTGAACTTGAACCCTAAATAAATACGGAGAGAAACGTTCAAACGGTGCACTTCGTAACCCCCCCTGGTCCAATGTCTTTCCCTAGATGAACATGACGAGGCATTTGTGGAGCACGACCTACAAATGTTCTTTACAGCGTGAGGAGAACGTTCCGGTCATCGCCGTGTCCAGCTTCATGCTCTTCCTTCCGCTCATCTTCTACTTAAGCAACTATCTGCACTCGGAGCAGAAGAAACGCAAGCTCATACACCGTAAGTAGGATGAGAGCGGCACTCTTGCGTGCGGATCCCTAAATTTTAAAAGAAAATGATGTTTCTAAAGCAGTTAAATGACACTAAAGCAGTTAAATGACACTAAAGCAGTTAAATGACACTAAAGCAATTAGCATTAGGAATTCGCCTCTAGGGGCCGCTCTCGTAACGACAGCGGACCAGAAGCCGGAAAAACTATCGGTACCTCGATCATCTATCGGTTCTCTTGTCAATCAGACGTGCCTGTAGGTGTCAGGGCTCGTTTATAAGGGAAAATAATTAGGAAAGGTGCTTTATATTTATATTACAGAACAAGAAAATTCTTTCTTTGCATATCTTTTATTTTGAACAAGTCTTTATTGTGACTCATGAGATACGGAATCAAGTCTCAAAGGGTGATTCGTAAATTTTTTACTGGACGCACACGAGCAAAGCCTCTGTTGGTTACAACGATTTTTCCAGTCCAAGTCATTCGTTCACTCTTTTATCATGCGACTCCTATAGATGCAGTGCATTACACAGGAAACAGACTTGTGTTGTTCATCATGAGTTCTCCAGTATGAGTCGTTCGTTCTTTTGTCACATGACTCACACTGACGCTACGTAGTTTGTTCATGTAGACGTTCTGGGGATCTGCTTATTGAAAATTCTACTTTTTATTTAATTTCTCTTCAAAGGATGAAATTAACTAAATGAATAAAAAAAAAAAAGATTCGTTCATTTTGATGGACAAAAAAGAAAACAAAGAACCAAGTCACTAAAATGATCCCATCTTTGATATCTGAATCAACATAAGTGTTGGGGGTGGAGCCATGTGGAGCTCCACCCACTTAAATCTAGTATGTGTGTGTGTGTATGTATGTATGTATGTATGTATATATATAAAAAATGTATCCTAATTTTCTAAAATAAGTCAAATATGGTTTTAGTGAATGACTAAAATCTGATTATTCTTGTGCAGCCAAAAGAGCCAAGTCCAGCCACAGTCTGATGAACATCCAAGAGAAGTACAGCTGAATAAAGGAGAGAGGAGATGATGATGATGATGATGATGAGGTAGAAGATGACGAGGAGAACCTCTCCGTTCATCCGAAAAGAAAAAAAAGATAGAAATGTGATGGATTGTAAATCATTCACGGACATTCTGGTAATTTATTTAAATCACTTTAATTCTAAATCTATTTCACGACGTTGAGATCTTCTGCGTGTTTTTCGAGAGTAGGACGTTTCCCAGACCTCACCTTTGTTTTTTTTGTTTTTGTTTTTTTTGTTTGTTTTTTTTTTACGAGAATTCGGAGTTCGGGTTCGGTCTCGACTGGTTATTCCGTCATCTGGCTGCGAAACTAAGAGGACATCGTCCCGGCCGCTAAAAGCTTTTTATTATTTATTTCTTTTGGCGAGAGCAGCGTCGGCTCGTACATATAACATAGCAGCAGTAGCGCCGTTGTGAGCACTTGATGTCCATTAGTGATCCATTAATAAATACGTGGTGCATGCATGGAGAGGAGAGGAGAGGTAAAAGCAATGGCTGAAATGAAAGGAGAATGCACTAAAGAACTATGCGCGTCACGTGACGCTTCGGACGAGCCTTTTCTTCTTTTCTTTTCTTTTTTTTTACCTTCCTCTTGTATACGAACCGACCGTCTCTACCACTTTTTTTCTTCTGTACTAATGTGTTTTTAAATTACTATACGGTCCTGATGTTGCAGTCTGACTGGTTTTCTGGTCCGGCAAAGAACAGATTTTATATATAAATATATAAATAATGTATGAAATGTGTGTAAAGACCGAGAGAGTTAACTGCTGCGCTGTATATTCAACCCAAATAAGATTCCACTGGCTTGGCAGGTCGGATATCATTTGCTAAATCGTTGTTTTCAGGTTACTCGGCGTCCGTTTTGCGTCGACATCCTGATCGGATAATCTAAATGTAGGAGAAAGTTACTTGGGCAAAAACAAGAAGGAAAAAAAAAAACAAGCTTGGCTTTTTGGTCTCGTGGAGCTGCGCCATTACTTATCACACTGGTCTTTAAGCGCATTGCGCTCCGATTTGTTCAATCATATGATTGCTTAGAGGGGGGGGGGGGGGGGGGGGGGGGTGTAGAGTGCTGGAAAAGACTCTTTTTGAATACACAGATTCTGAGATTTCATGATTGCGTTCCAAAAAAATAAAACACACAGGTGAAAGTAACTTTTTTGCTTAAAAAAACCTCGTCTCCACGCGATAGAAGAACCGGTACATCGCCTGAATCGACCCCTTCAGAGGACGAGAGGAAGCAGGCGATTATCCGTCACAGACCGGGTTAGGATTAATATTAGTGGTGACTTTTGGACCGTTAGGATTTAAGAGAATTACGAGAATTACAAAATACCTTGAAATTAGCTGCTTCTCAGGGCTCATGTGAAGGCAGGAGTGTTTGTGTGTAGGTTTTTTGTTGTTGTTGTTAAACTAATGACCTACTCTGGATTTTTTTTCCAGTTTGCTGATTTTTAAACAATTGTAATAAAATAAACTAACAATTCAAACAAAGTTGTTTGTCTCATTGCATCACAGAGGTCACATGATTGTTCCCCAGACTTTTTTTCCTCACAATGTCCGAGGTGTTTTAAGCGGCGTGCAAGCTTAAAGAGCAGAAAAACATTGCTGGAAGACGACGAGAGGTCTGGAAGACCTTAGACGAACCGTTCGGAAACTCATGCATGATGATCGTCGGGAAAAAAAACGCTCCACGTGATCTCACTTCCGCGCCCTCCTGCGCTTTGACTCCGCCCTCTTCCTGAAGATGAAGATCCAGCTCGCCATTTTGACATCTAACCTTATTTGGGATGAATTGAAGTAACACTCCAGGCCTCCTCACATCCTTATCACATCAGTATCTGCCTTTATTAACAATCTCCAAAAATCTAGTATTGAGGTGTTGAGGATTTAAAAAATTTATCACATGAACATCAAAATGTTCATGGTTATGTAGAGTATATTTCCGTCACGTCCTTCTCCAGCTGTCATCCATGTGAGGTTTTTCCTATTCACTCTTATGTTGATCAGGCTAAATAAAATGCTTTGTGACTGGAAGTGTGACCAAAAGACCATCAGAAATGCAGGCCAGGAGGTGATGATTAGATGTGATTTCTCTGGAGACTTCCAGCCGTATGAATGGAGGGTGTTATTACCTGCCAGAGGTCAAAGTCTCGAAATCAGGGGGTTTATAATATTATGAGAGATTTTACAATCCCTTCATTATGGCAGTCATACAGCAGCTTAGCGCTGACCACGTTCCCCTGCGTTCTTCTAATCACCTTCTGCCCTCCACCTTCCATCCCCAGTTTATCAAAACACACACACACACACAATGCTGAATCCTCAAGATGTTCAAACAGCTGCCGGTGACACCTCACATCCAGAACAGTACACGACCCCAGAAACCTTCAGTAGATGACTTTCTCTTCAATAGAAGCATCTCTGCAAGGGGGCATGGCACAAGGGCAGGAACATCTGACCCTTTCTTCTGCACCCCTTCCTGCCTTTTCTATGGGTGCATCAGCTGGAAGAGACATCCTCAAAAGCCTCGACAAGGGGGGGAAATCGATAGGGGTCCGTAGAGGAAATGGGAGACTATTCCAAAAAATTTTGAAGTGTTTATTATAAACAGTGGAAACTTCTGATGTTGAAACTGTGCCGCCCCCCCCCCCCTTTCCCCCCTCCCAAATCCTTTAATACGTAAAGCATAAAAACAATCAGTCGTTCTCGTTTTCCATCAACATCTTTTATTCCTCAATCAAGTACTGAATAAGACAAAATCCAGAAGTGTTCAGACATTAATTTACCTGTATCATGTTCTTCTGCAAACTATGACCACAAAATTGATTTGTACAGGATGCAAATGCATGCGGTAGAACTACAAATCCTCTTCCGGCATGACACAAACTACACAATGAAGATACATGGTTCGAATGTGTGTGGAAGATCTCAAAAGGCCTGCTATAGAGCTGGAGCTCTCCTCACTGTACACCTCTGAGCTGCTCTTTGTGTCGGAATGAGCGCAAATCCGCACAGCCACACGCTAAAAATATAGTTCCCACAAGACTGGAGACATTCCAATGTGATGGGTGGGTGTCCACAAACTTTTGGCATACTTTACATACAGGAACCCAAGCTTGTCCTGCAGCAAATCCGGTAAGCCTTCAACGCCCATAAAAAGCACAATGAAATTGAAATAACATTTTAACATTAATCAATAAATAAATAAATAAAACATTTAAATAAATTAGTCTGATGCCTGCTAGCTCACAAACGGTTGCATTAGTGAAATATGAGTTGGTATCTAAAAGTTTAGCTCTGTTTACAAGAAAGTACTTGATTTATCTCCCAGCGTTCCTGCCACATCTGGAATGCGCCCCGGATATATCTTCTTTTCAAAGCGTGTCGAGCATCTTCTGCGATTCTTTCAGCACGCTGATTTATGAGGGTCGGTGCTCTCTGTGACTGTGCGAACATCCCCGTGCTGCCCTCTGTTGGTGTGTTAGAATAACTATGTGTCGAAACTTTGTGATACCGCCTCATGCAGATGCAGATTTACTGTATATTAGTATTGTTGTTGGTTTTTTTTTGGAACTATTACCTGTCTTCCCCCTCAAGATCCAGACTTTTTATAATCCGGTCCTCGATTATACCTTTTTTAATCATTTCAGAACCGTTTCTAAATAATTTCATGAGTTCCAAAGATGTTTTAAGACACGTATTAAGTAATAAGCCAGCAGTTTTAAGGCTCTGATTCGATAAGCCTGGAGATATAAGCGTGGAATCGTGTTTTTTTTTCTTTCACATGTTTTTCAGGACCGTTTTCCAATCATGTCAGGGAGAAAAAAAAGGAAGTAAATTAAGAAGTGGGGTTATGACCCGTGTAATTACTTCCTGCATATTTAACTTTGATTAGGGGACATCGGGTGAGAGCTCCTCTTCAGTCTGAAGAAGCCAGGTCTCATCATCAGGCCTCTCATCATTCGATATTCCTGTCTGCACAAGGGTCAATAGGATTGAAGAGAGAGTGACAAAGGTTACTGAGCAGGGTTTTTCTCTCTCTCTCTCTCTCTCTCTCTCTCTCTCTCTCTCTCTCTCTCTCTCTCTCTCTATCTCTTTTTTTCTCTCTATCAGTGTATTTCATCAGTTATTTCTGTATCTGATGCTTTGCCTCGATTCATTAGCAAATACTTGATTCTGTAGTGGCACAGAATTGATTAGTGCATCTCTTATTTTTTCCAGGATCTTGATTTTTTTATTAGCGCTGCCGATGCCCCAAATTTCTGGACTGACTACTGATTTCATCCTTTACAAAAAAAAAAAAAAAAAAAGCTCACATGCCGTGATGTTACGAGAAACCGTGCCGTGTACTTCTATCTATTTGGTATACTGTAAAAAAAAAAATGTAAAAAGGGTCCAAAAGTATTGGGACACAACCTTTCCACCCATATGTATAAAGCTAGTTTGCAGCTCTTGTCCCTGGTTAGACTTTTACATTAAATAAAAGGAGTACAAATAAACAAGTGCATCCAACTCACTCTATATGTATATGTTTTGTCTAAATAATTAACAATAGCACAATGACATACCTAAGTGCATATGTGAAGTCACAAACATAACACATAAATCAACTTGCACAAAAAAAGGAAATGTAAATGTTTTTTCCCCCAAACTGATACCACAAATTTCGAGGCACACAATTATCTAGGACGTCTCTGGATGCTGTACCATCAAATTTTCCATTCACTTGAAATAGAAGACCCAAACATAATCCAGCATGATAATTCTCCTGTGCACAAAGCTAGATCCATAAAGATCTGCTTTCCATGGGTTGAATGTGTGTTTAAGATCTTGAGTGACATTCTGTAGAGCTCAAACGCTATTGAACACCTTTGGGATGAATGCGAACACCACCCCAGGCCTCCTCACCTCTTCCTCACCTACATTAGTACGTGACTTTACTAAGTGGCTGAATAAGATCTCACACAAATCTCCACTAAATCTAGTGGAACATCTTGCCAGAAAAGTGGAGCTCATTATACGAGTAAATTGAGACAAAATGTCTTAATGACTTAATTACTACTCAAGCTCTTCCACATACATCCAACCCATGGAAAACAGATGGAGCTGGCTTTGTCCACAGGGGCATCACTGGAACAGGTTTGGGAGTGAAGGGACAATTTCTGAATGTTACCACCATCCTAGAAGTGTGTCTGCAACTTAGTGTAACAGTTTGGGGGAAGCAACGACATATTGGGTGGAAAAGTCGGGGCTGTCCGAATACTTTTGGTCACATATTGGGTCATTTGTTATAAAACGACTCTCGAGATCAATAGAAAAATTAGTCGTCAGAAAAATAGAAACGGAGAATTTTTTTCTTTTACGGTAGTTCATGGGGATTTTGAGGTCTTTGGCAACCCTGCAGAAGAAGGAAGATGGCGCTGGAGAGATGCATGGCCTTTTTGTTAGCAGATGAGTTCGACTCAGAAGAACTCGTGGACCTGAGGGTTCCTCTCAGAGCGCGAGGAACCGGGTGAGTCATGGGGTTTCTCAGCGTTTTGGTGGGTCAGAATGGGCAGAACACCTATGGGGCTAGCTTACTAGCATGCTAAGCGTTGCTTCTGCGTTTCTGCACAGAGGTTTTGATGATGATGATGATGAAGAAGATGATGATGAAGACAGTAGGAATTACTTCAGTGCTACAGTTCCCAGTCTCTCAGTCCTGGACTTTCAGAAGTGCTTCCAGCTCTCACACCCACAAGTTGAAGTAGGCTTACATAATTTTTTTTTAAATAAATAAATTAACACTATAACCAATTAATTAATTAACGACCTAATCAGTGCCTTAATACATTAATTGATTGATTCATTAAATCCATGAATAAATTGGTCAACATTATAAACATATACTAACCAAACATATTTCCAATTTTATTATTATTATTATTATTATTATTATTATTATTATTATTTTAGCGGATTTTCTTCCAGAGTTTGAGCGATAGAATATTTTGTCATCATGATGTATGTAATTAAGCCTCATTTATTAACCTGAATATGAATTAATTAATTTTTGTGCTTTTTATTTATTATTATTATTTTTTTTTACACTTGATTGGTCGATTTGATTTTACTCTATTGGGTGGGAGGGGCTTACTTTCTTTCAGCTGCCAATCACAGTGATGCTGTAAGGCTTCGTGTATGTGGAAGAGGGCCGATAAGCGTGAGGCCACGCCCCCTACATGCACTTTGCATTCGTCCATCACATAACATAATTTCATAATATAACATACATTTATGTTTAAAACTTCCTTGTGCTTTGTATAATTAAATCAAAGTAAATGTTTTTGTTTTGTTTTGATTAGTTTGCATGCATAAACAAAACAAATAAGCAAAATGTTTGTATATGATACAATTTATAAAAATTTCCCCCAAATTTCTAATTTATTCCTATTAAGTTTCCAACTTTTAATATTACAAAAATTCCCCAGATGACGTTCCCATTGGAAAGTCTCTGGAAATTTACCACCCCTTTGCAACACTAGTGGCGATATACAGTAAAACAGTATATACACGGTAATGCCAAAAGTATTGGGACACCCGACCCATATGTGGTTCTGTTCCCCGAGCACGATGTTAGAAGTGCACATTTATTCCAACCTGTTTGCAGCATGACGTGCACTGAACCAGCTCCATGAAGATCTGCTTCCCAAGTGGCCCGCTATGGAGCTCAAACCTTTCTCACAAATCTCTACAAAATCTAGTGGAACGTCATCAAAAGAGTGGAGCTCATTATAAGAGCGAATGAGGACATGACAAGAAGGACGTGTCAATCTTAGGGTGGGGTGTCCACAAACTTTTGACCTAACAGTGTAATTATTTTCTAATGGAGTGCGTTTTTTCCGTCGTGTGTTGATTGTAGGAGTTGGTGAACTTGTTGTCTCCTTGCGACTGGGCGACGCGTAAACTCGAGGGATGGACCGTGACGCACGCGGTGCTCGCCAGCCTGTGGACACTTTCCACCTCGGAGTCTCTCAGCAGCGTTGCAGCTCGTTTCCACACCAGCGAGTCTCTAATCCATCTCCAGCTCAACGATTTCTGCCTCTTGATCGCAAAGAACTTTCCCGATCAAATTCGCTGGCCGAGGCGCAAAGAAGCCGAGGCTTCTGCAGCCGGGTTTTTGATGGACGTCGGTCTTCCTGGGACCGTGTGTGTCCTCGGAACGTGTTCCATTCCCATCGACCGGCCGGCCGACGTTCCTGATCCAGAGGTGTTTCGAGATCCTGTAGACCTCAGCGCGTATTCTGTAACTCTCATGGCCTTCTGCGAGCACCGTGGCTGCTTCACGTTTGTGAGCGCAGAGCATCCTGGGAGCTGGCACGACTCTCGGGTCCTTCTCGAGACCGACGTCGGAAACGCGTTACGGGACGATCCACTGAACCTGCTCCATGGCAAGCACGTGGTCGCGGACGCCGCGTTTCCGCTCTCGGAACACCTCCTGACTCCATTTCCGGATTATGGGATGCTCGGAGAGAAGAAGCTGAGGTACAACCTGAGGATCCAGGCGGCTCTGAGGGTGGTCCAGGGCTCCCTGAGGAGCCTGAGGAGCAGGTTTCAGAGGTTGACATGTTTGCTGTTGAATTCGGTCGAGCAGACCGAGCTGGCCGTGAGAACCTGCTGTATCTTGTATAACATGTATCTGGAGACCGATAATGCCACCGCAGGAGGAGAAAGTGTAGGAGAGCGAGCGAACGTTCAGACGCCTTTTCACGAGCTCCAGTACGGCCACTCTGGGAGTCTGGGAGGAATCTCGAAACGCCAGGATGTCGCCGCGTCGCTGGGACGAAAGAATACAAAGAAAAAAGTTAATCTGAAGTTCTCTTCACTTGTACTAGGAGACCTGAACCTGTTCCAGCAGCAGAATAGCCTTTTCACAAAGCCAGCTCCATGAAGATCTGCTTTACATGGCTTGTGGAAGATCTTTTGGATGTGTGTGGTCTCCTCACTTCCTCAGCTACATCAGTAACTGACTGTAGTAAGTGGTTTGATGAAATCTCACACAAATCTTCACTAAATCCAGTGGAACATCATCCCAGAAGAGTGGAGCTCATTATAAGAGAAAATGTAGAAAATGTGAAATGAGAAACTGTTGGCTGTATATAAATATGCGGATAAAAGCGATTTTTTAAATGTAAATTGTAATTATTATTGTTTAATGTTTATTATGGATTTGTATGTATATTTGTTTAAATAAACGGAAAAACCCTGTGCTCTGATGTCGGATGAAGTAAATGATGAATAATAAATGCATTGCTACCCTCCAGTGGCAAACTCTGAGAACTCCTAATGTACAGGTTACAATCACTGCTCATAAGTACATCATTTATTCATTTGTTTTTAATATCAGGATCGACGAAATCAAGTCTTTTTTTATTTTTATAAAAAGTCATCGTCTTAGGAGATAAAATGCAGTGTTTATACAGAATTCATTAATGTATTGAACAGCATCTACATATTACATGGAATCTGTGTGCGAATGGCAAATCATTCCGAAACTAAAATTCATTTAGAATCCAGGAAATAAAAAATATAGAAAAATTTGGGGAAGAATCTCAGCTTTTACCGTAATTATTTTTCAGCTGTAAATAAAATGTTATAAATAAATTAATAATTTAAAGCTGTTCATAAAGGGGAAAAAATATACATTTAATTAATTTTTTTTATATATATATATGTACTGTAGATATATTAATTGATTGATTAATTGATATAGATAATAGTAACTTTATGTTCATAGACGTAGGTCAAAATTTAATTATAAATAAATAAGCAAATAAATAAATACCACATTTAATCATGACTCTGTAATGTATCAGTACCTAAAGACCAAAGAAGTAACAGTCAAATATCTTTATATATTTAACTTCATGGTTAGAATTCATAATACGCCATTGCGCATGCGTACATCCACTAATACCGAGAGCTGGTATTGGTCAGGTTCTTTTCACTTGTTGGTCTCAGTGACGTGAGAGAACACAGTCCCCGATAAGCTTACAAAAATACAATAAAAGACCTTCAAATTACTGAAAAAAATATTTATTCGTAGATTATAACTTTTTCGGGAATCCGGCGTATTTAATTCAAACATTTATACGGTTGTATGCATCTTAATTCTATGATGGCGTGTCCTATTACAAAAAAAAAAGGACTTTTATTCTACCACGAAGAAAGTTTTGTAAAAATTCAAAATGGCCGCCATATTTTAAAACCGTATCCGCATTCAGGGTATGCGTCTGCAATTGGCTGGTTAGATAGCAAGTCTGTGAAATTGGGGTTCTCATTTGTACGTTGAACACGTTATACCCAATCAGAAAGCAAGGTGGGATTTTTTGTGCGGAATACGGGTGTGTGTGTGAGGGTGGCACATGCGCGTTCCGGAGTTCTTGGCTGTGAGCAGAGGGGCGGATAAGCGGCGGCGGCGGCGGGTGAGGAGAAGCAGCAGGCAGCGTTAGGGATCGTTCTCGGCCGCTTCCGACATGGCCGGACAACAGTTCCAGTACGACGACAGCGGCAACACATTTTTCTACTTTCTCACGTCCTTCGTGGGCTTAATTGTCATCCCGGCCACCTATTACCTCTGGCCGCGGGATCAGAATGCAGGTGAGGCGGCGGAGGAGGAGGAGGAGGCGGCGGCTGGGGGGTTTCGGGGACGCGTTAGCATTCAATAATGGATTTGCTAGCTAAATAGCCAGCTAGTCAGTTAGCTAGCCGCTTGTGCGCTGGTATAGGAATTCCCTGCGCCCTTTAATAGAATGAAAATGTGTGTTTTTTGCTAATGACTAGCATGACGGCTAGCTAGCTGTAGACGCGTAGAAAACCTTTACGTGCTCTGACCCACGTCAGTCACGTGACTTTCGTAACGTATTGCGCTACACACACGTAAATATATACATAATATACATATAGATATGTACAAAGAGTCGTTCATTAGTCTTCGATATACTGAGTCAGATCTGAGTGACGTGTCTAACACGTCTATAAGTCACGGTGGTATTTAGAGAACTTGCGCGAACACGGTCACATCTACTGTCTGACGTGTCGGTAAGGCGAAAGTAGCAAAGGAGCTGAACCGGAAGTCGTGTTGACCAGGGTGATCAGTGATTGGTTGTTTGGTGATGGTGGTGATGAGTAAATGGTCATTAAGAGCAGTGGTGATGAGTGATTGGTTTTTGAAGCTGGTGATAAGTGATTGGCTGTTGATGAAGCTGATGATTGGTTGTTGAAGATGGTAGTGATTAGTTGTTGAAGGTGGTGGTTATCTGTGATTGTGTTGGAATGATGACAATCAGTGATTGGTTGTTGGTGAAGGTGGTGATTAGTGATTGGGTGTCTAGGACAGTGACGATCAGGTATTGGTCGTAAAGAACGTGGTGATCAGTGGTTAGTTGTTGATGAAGCTGGAGATTAGTGATTAGCTGTTGGGGAAGGTGGCAATCAGTGATTGGTTATTAGTGAAGGTGGAGATTAGTGATTGGTGAAGGTGGTGATCCGTGATTGGTTATTGATGAAGGTGGTGATGAGGGATTGGTTGTTGGTGGTGAAGGTAGTGATGAGTGAGTGGTTGTTGGTGGTGATGAGTGAGTGGTTGTTGGTGGTGAAGGTGGTGATGAGTGAGTGGTTGTTGGTGGTGATGAGTGAGTGGTTGTTGGTGGTGAAGGTAGTGATGAGTGAGTGGTTGTTGGTGGTGAAGGTGGTGATGAGTAAATGGTTGTTGGTGGTGATGAGTGAGTGGTTGTTGGTGGTGAAGGTGGTGATGAGTGAGTGGTTGTTGGTGGTGAAGGTGGTGATGAGTGAGTGGTTGTTGGTGGTGAAGGTGGTGATGAGTGAGTGGTTGTTGTTGGTGAAGGTGGTGATGAGTGAGTGGTTGTTGGTGGTGAAGGTAGTGATGAGTGAGTGGTTGTTGGTGGTGAAGGTGGTGATGAGTGAGTGGTTGTTGGTGGTGTTGAGTGAGTGGTTGTTGGTGGTGAAGGTGGTGATGAGTGACTGGTTGTTGGTGGTGAAGGTGGTGATGAGTGACTGGTTGTTGGTGGTGAAGGTGGTGATGAGTGACTGGTTGTTGGTAGTGAAGGTGGTGATGAGTGAGTGGTTGTTGGTGGTGATGAGTGACTGGTTGTTGGTGGTGAAGGTGGTGATGAGTGACTGGTTGTTGGTAGTGAAGGTGGTGATGAGTGACTGGTTGTTGGTGGTGATGAGTGACTGGTTGTTGGTGGTGAAGGTGGTGATGACTGAGTGGTTGTTGGTGGTAAAGGTGGTGATGAGTGAGTGGTTGTTGGTGGTGGTGAGTGACTGGTTGTTGGTAGTGAAGGTGGTGATGAGTGACTGGTTGTTGGTAGTGAAGGTGGTGATGAGTGACTGGTTGTTGGTGGTGATGAGTGACTGGTTGTTGGTGGTGAAGGTGGTGATGACTGAGTGGTTGTTGGTGGTAAAGATGGTGATGAGTGAGTGGTTGTTGGTGGTGGTGAGTGACTGGTTGTTGGTAGTGAAGGTGGTGATGAGTGACTGGTTGTTGGTGGTGATGAGTGACTGGTTGTTGGTGGTGATGAGTGACTGGTTGTTGGTGGTGATGAGTGACTGGTTGTTGGTGGTGAAGGTGGTGATGAGTGAGTGGTTGTTGGTGGTGAAGGTGGTGATGAGTGAGTGGTTGTTGGTGGTGAAGGTGGTGATGAGTGACTGGTTGTTGGTGGTGAAGGTGGTGATGAGTGACTGGTTGTTGGTAGTGAAGGTGGTGATGAGTGACTGGTTGTTGGTGGTGAAGGTGGTGATGAGTGACTGGTTGTTGGTGGTGAAGGTGGTGATGAGTGACTGGTTGTTGGTAGTGAAGGTGGTGATGAGTGACTGGTTGTTGGTGGTGAAGGTGGTGATGAGTGACTGGTTGTTGGTAGTGAAGGTGGTGATGAGTGAGTGGTTGTTGGTGGTGGTGAAGGTGGTGATGAGTGAGTGGTTGTTGGTGGTGGTGAAGGTGGTAATCAGTGGTTGCTTTTTGGGAACAATTGGGTGTATATACAGTACAAAACCCATTTAAAACTGAGAGCTGTTCCTGTGTTTACTCCTCATGCTCTGAGCTCATCTTGCTTGTTGACCAAGTTTTATAAGTAGAAGCTCTGGTTGTCTCTCTCTTATCATTTTTGCCCCTCATCAGAAGTTGATCAGTGGGGTTTTGTTTCCTTGCAGAACAATTGCGGCTGAAGAGCTTGAGAAGAGTTCACGGCAGATGTCTGTGGTATCGCCTCAGGCTTATGAAATCACAGCAGAGTATCATCCCAACACTAAAGTAAGTATCTGTGTGTGTGTGTGTGTGTGTGTGTGTGTGTGTGTGTGTGTGTGTGTGTGTGTGTGTGTGTGTGTGTGATTAAAATGTGTAATAATGATACCAAAACCTTTTATACGGTATTGGCAAAAGTATTTGGACACCCACTTTTCCCCATCGTATGCATTTCTTCTCCAATACAACTTTAGACTTCTGACTGTGTTCCCGTGGAAACCGAAACCCGCATATATACACTGTAATTTGCATGGTCATCAAATAAAAATTAGGGAAAAAATTAAATCTCATTCATTTCGTTGTCTCAACAGAAAAGCAGCCCTGCTCTTTGGTTGGGCGGTATTTATCTTCCTGGCTTATAAGGTGTCTAAATTAGATCGTGAGTACCAGGAATACAACCCTTTCGAGGTTCTGAGTCTTGATCCGGTAAGGTTTGAAACATAAATGAACAGTGTTTGTGTTCTGTTATTGTGTGTTTATTCTAATACTGATAATTCGTTCCTGTATTTACTGCTGTGTGTGTGTGTGTGTGTGTGTGTGTGTGTGTGTGTGTGTGTGTGTGTGTGTGTGTGTGTGTGTGTGTGTGTGTGTGTGTGTGTGTGTGTGTGTGTGTAGGGTGCATCAGTGTCGGAAATCAAGAAGCAGTACAGAGCGTTGTCGCTAAAATACCACCCTGATAAAGGAGGAGATGAGGTCATGTTCATGAAGATCGCTAAAGCGTATTCAGCGTAAGGAACCATCCGAGCTTCGTTTTTCTCTTTTTGGATTTATGGAGTTATCAGAGGAGCGAAAAAATAGATCAATATGATCCATTTTAAATTCATAAACTAGTCCCTGTAGGTTCGGATTAAAAAACAGACATGTAAAATAGTACTGAATTTTATAATAAAAATAAATGTAATTTCAATGCTCTGGCCTTTGTGAAGACATTTACAGATGGCCATTTTAAGACTTATGTGGATTTATGTGAATAATTTTTTTTTTTTGTCAATTTTCATTTGATCTGTTATTTCTCAGTACATTAACTAAAGCTAACATGACCATGGTAAAGCGCACAGTCTCGTGTAAAAACAAACGGCCCGTGGCGTCAGTCAGTCACCTCTAGAGGCCGCTCTCGTATTGTATAAAGACAGCGGACCTTCTCAGCACAGATGCAACCCGGAAAAACTATCGGTATGGATTTTTGCCGATAGTTCCAGGTTCTCTGTGAAAGAACCTAAAAACCGTACAAGACCATTGTGCTCTGTATATGTTATACTGTATTTATATTTGCTGGTTCAACCAAAATGTCAGTGTAATCTATAAGATTTTTAGCCCCCTTTAATGAACTATGTGTTTTGTTGAAAATACATCGCTTTTATGAGCTTTGTTGCTAAATATCGAGTGAGACTCTGTATTATTCCTGCCGTTGACAGTTTAACCAATGACGAGTCGAGGAAAAACTGGGAGACTTATGGCAACCCGGATGGCCCTAGAGGTAAAGAACCAGTTGCTCTTGATCGCGTTTAAATTTCTTTAGTACTTCTAAGTACCTTCTCAGTCTGTGTTTTTGTCTCTCTCTGTGTCGCAGTCACAAGTTTTGGAATCGCTCTTCCTGCATGGATCGTTGATCAGAAGAACTCCATGCTGGTAGGTTTTGGAACTTTGGGCTTTATTAGAAATCCATTAAATTAGACTAGCATCATGGACGCCCAGCCGAATTTCTAAATAATTTATAAGTGAATTTATTTAATGAAATGTTCTATAAAGGGACTGTTGTGGAAGGAGTCTCCGTTTTCAGCAGGTATAACGTGAATAAAAGGAAATAGAGCTTTTATAATGTAATAGTAATGATTGTGTGTGTGTGTGTGTGTGTGTGTGTGTGTGTGTTCACGTTTGCAGGTGCTGCTAGTGTATGGTTTAGCCTTTATGGTCATTCTTCCAGTAGTTGTGGTAAGAGAACTGTTTAAATACCCCAAATTTTCTAAAACATCTAAAAGCCGTGTGACAAAATTTAAGGAAAATGTAGATTCTGCATGATTTGTGTGTGTGTGTGTGTGTGTGTGTGTGTGCGTGTGTTTAGGGTACGTGGTGGTACCGTTCCATTCGCTACAGCGGCGATCAGATCCTCATTAACACCACGCAGCTCTTCATGCACTTTATGTACAAAACACCCACGATGAACATGAAACGTAAGTGACGTTCCAATACACGAATCCATCAAATTTCAACTTTTTTTGGTTTGTGGTGACACAGAACATCGTGGCTGTGGTGATCGAATTATATAAAGATGTATTATATAGAAATTTTAAAAACGCCTATCCAGGCAGTGCGATGATTAGCTTAATAAACAAACACAATATTTAAAGATCAAAATGGGGGTCACATGACCTGATCAGCCAGCACACAGATTTCTAAGTGTTTGATGAATTAACACTTGGCTGTCACAGGGTTGGTGATGGTGCTGACGGCAGCCTTCGAATTCGACCCGCGTAGCAACAAAGAGGCTATCATCCGGCCCACGGACAACATCGAAGTTCCGCAGGTACGTAATCGCGAGATAAAATTTTTGCGAAGGGAAAAAAAGTCGGAATACTGTAAAAAATGTCGGAATTGCGGCAGAAGCGGCCTTCCGTCCGTCTGAACTAAAGTGAGATATTGCGAGATTTTCTTTGCTCACTGGGTTCCTCCCCTTCAAATCCTTCATCACGGACACCGAGCCATGATCCGTTTCATACTGTACATCATTCCAATCTGGAATCGGCGCTGACGCCGAGCGCTAGTTTGGAATTCATGCTTACTTGCTGCTCTCGTGTCTGTAGCTGATCCGGGAGCTGGGAAACATCAACGTGAAGAAGAAAGAGCCTCCGTTTTGTTACCCCTACAGTCTGAAAGCTCGCGTACTCGTCCTCACACACCTTGCACGGATGGAGGTGTCTGAGAATATTGAAGAAGGTAAACACACCCTCATGAATACAACACATTAACGACGTCCTGACGATCAGATTGTGGCTAACTATTCCTTGTTCTCTCTCAGACCAGAGGTTTGTGGTGAAAAAGTGCCCGGCTTTGCTTCAGGAGATGATCAACGTGGGTTGCCAGCTCACAATGATGGCCACCAGCAGAGGAGGTATGTGTCTCACTGCTGTAGGATGTTGTGTGTCAGGTTTTTTTATTTTTCCCCCACGAAATAGTTAATATATGTGATTCTACGCAGGATTCCGTGCTCCCAGACTGTCCTCCATCGAGAACTGCATGAAGCTGACTCAGATGGTGGTGCAGGGTCTTCAGGAGGCCAAGTCTCCTTTACTGCAGCTGCCCCACTTTGAAGAAGAGCACCTCAGATACTGCATCTCCAAAAAGGTACCCAGAACCTCAGAGAGTTTAGGGTCAAAAGTATTCAGGCACCTGACTCTTGCTTCTGACTCTCGTCTTTCGGGTGTGCTAGCACGAGATGGTTCCTCTCAATTGAACTAGGATATCCAAAACCTTGTTCGATCATGACAAAGTGCACAGCTCTATGAAGATCTGCTTTCCATTGGTTGGAGGTGTGTGGAGGATCTTGAGTGGCCTCCAACCCTAGTGGAAATCTAGAGGAACATCTTGCCAGAAGAGTGAAGCTTATAATAAGAGCGAATGAACACTGTGTGGAATAGGGTGTTCAGAAAGAAGCACATGGTCAGGTGTTTCACATAGTGTTTGTGTTTCCTCTTTTCATTCACTTTATTCTCTCTCAGTATAAGGTACGGAGTGTTCAGGACCTTGTGAGTCTAAAAGACTCGGACAGGAGGAACATGTTAAGATTTCTCGGAGAGGAGAAGTACGACGAGGTGATAGCCGTCCTCGGAAGCTTCCCCCACATTACCATGGAAACCAAACTTCAAGGTAGGAAGCGGTGGGTTTTTAAACATTTTTTTTGTTGTTGTTGCTTTAATTGACTTTTTTTTTTTTTAATACGTGGTCTTTTGTGTGTTAAGTTCTGGACGATGAAGACAGCAATAACATCACTGCAGGATCTATCGTCACGGTTACGGTCACCTTGATACGCAAGAGGATGTCTGTAAGCAATGCATTTACACCTGTAGAGAGAGAATTGTATTTTTTTTATCGTGTGCACCATCTTATGTTCTACCATACTTCCAACCATAACACCTAGAGTCATGTCTCTTTGGAGCTCGCTTTGTCCACACGTGCCTTGTGAACAGGAAGAACGACGTTCCATGTAGGAATCGGTTTATTGGTTTAATCAGTGTTGTTCTTTTCAGGGAAGTTCTGCCAATATGGGGTTGAAGGTGAGTTTTGTGTAGTTATGGGGGAAAGCCACTAGAGGCCACTTAGAGTGCAATTCTAGATTTAATTATTGTAACTTCTTTAAATTATTTCCAATAATATCTGACATCTTTTGGATGCGGTAACATGAAATTATTCCTTTAGTTTTCTGCTAAAAGACCTAAACCTGTTCTAGCATGACAAAGTGCACAAAGCCAGCTCCATGAAGATCTGCTGCCCATTGTATCATCTTGAGTGTCCTCAAACCCTATTGAACACCTAAAAATCACTACCAGACTGTACTGATATAGGTTTTAATGATGTATTTATGCTCTCCTGCCGTTTCAGGAGGTTTTTGAGAAGGAGCAGGAGGCTCCAGCACCTGCGGAGGAGGCCCACGCGGAGGACGCGGTACGTCTTTTAATAGAAATCATTTGTTATGTGGCTTCATAGGCTTTAATTTAAGGATCGGTGTTTATAGTTGTTTGGTCGTTTGTTTTCAGCAAGGTGACGGCGCAAAGAACAAAATGAAAGTCTGGCAGAACAAGAGTAAAGGTGCGAAGAAAGCAGCCAAGTCCAAAAAGAAGAAACTGACTAAGAAAAAGCCGGCGCCTCAGCAGCAAGGAAAAGGAGACAAAGCCAAACAGGCCAATGGCAACGTGGCAGGAAATGTAAGTGTGTTTTTATATCTTTATATCTGATTTATAAGTGGCATTGGGTTTCCTCCTGGTTTGTGGGTTTCCTTTTACTTTCCAAACGTTTTTCAAACAACTCCACGGAGCCTCACTTAAGAATGTCATTGTTCGCTGGTGTTGTTCTTCCAGGAACTGGCTGCAGCAGCCAAAGAGGAAGATGAAGATCTTTCCGACAAGGGCAGCGAATCGGACGAAGCCGAGGCAAACAAGGACTCGCCGAGCGAACGAGACGACGAGAGCGACAAACAGAGCGACACCGAGGCAGACGAGGTCACGGGAGACGATGAAGAGGTGCAGTGTGCAAAAAAACATATATTAATATATAGAATTGGATTAAAGTTTTGTGGATGTTGGTGATTTGATTTTTTTTGTAGGAGTGGGAGGCCCTTCAGCAGAGCATCCAGCGGCGAGAGCGAGCCTTGCTGGAGACCAAGTCGAAGATCACGCATCCTGTGTACAGTTTGTACTTCCCAGAGGAGAAGCATGAGTGGTGGTGGCTCTACATTGCCGACCGTAAGGATCAGACGCTGGTGTCCATGCCCTACCACGTCTGTACTCTGAAAGACACAGAGGAGGTGAGTGAGCATGAAGGCTCCTTCAGGCTCGGCTGGTAAAGGCTCCTCTAGGCTTGAGACGTAATGGCTCCTGAGGCTCTTCTAGCCTTGTGGAAGTTCTTCTAGGCTTCTGAAGGTTCTTCTAGCTTCATGTAGGCACCAGATGTTAGATTTTCACAGCGGCCTATTCTCATCAACACACGTTTATTTGAAGACTGTGCTCGTGGTTAATTCACAGCGTTAGATATATAAAAAAGAATTGTGTGTAAGAATAAACCTGATCTGTGTGTATGAGAGCGAGAGCATCTTTCTGCAGCTTTTCCACAGCAGCTTGTTGCCAGGCAACATTCATGCTGCAGTCCCTGTACGTTTAAAGACACAGTCACACAGAGAACACACACACACACACACACACACACACACACACACACACACACACACACACGGTCTGGATGGAGAAGTCTGTGTTTTTCATTTCTTTCTAAATAAATACATTTGTTTGTATGCGGTAATTAATCAATTAATTAATTCAATTAAAGTCATGAGAGATTTTGTTTTTTTGTGCAGGTCGAGCTGAAATTTCCTGCTCCATCCAAAACAGGGAACTATCAGTATTCAGTGATTCTGAGGTCGGACTCCTACATGGGACTGGATCAGTTTAAGCCGCTGAAGGTCAGTTTCTTTGTGTGTGTGTGTGTGTGTGTGTGTGTGTGTGTGTGTGTGTGTGTGTGTGTGTGTGTGTGTGTGTGTGTGTGTGTTTTGTTTTTCTCTTTCAAGGGCACCAGACTCTTCACGCTGAATTCCGGTTTTAGTATCAGACAGCGTCTCTGATGCGTAGATCTTCTAACATGATACGAATTCACACTTGGAACCCAAATTGCAAATCGGAAAAGCTCTGAAAAGTGTCATGTGACCCGCAATCTTTTATTTTAGTATACGGTCAAAACGATGACAAGTTATACAAGTTTAATAACGGGGTTAATGCCGACATTTTTTACTTCGATACAATACTTTAAATATTATACTCAATGTGCTGTAAAAGCAGCGCGCTGCCGACACACTGCCCCCTATTGTCGAACACACGGAACTACAGCTGTCGACACACTGCTCCTATTGTCGAACACACTGTGACACATGCCTATTGTCGAACACACGGAACTACAGCTGTCGACACACTGCCCCCTATTGTCGAACACTCGGAACTACAGCTGTCGACACACTGCCCCCTATTGTCGAACACTCGGAACTACAGCTGTCAACACACTGCCCCCTATTGTCGAACACACGGAACTACAGCTGTCGACACACTGCTCCTATTGTCGAACACTCGGAACTACAGCTGTCGATACACTGCCCCCTATTGTCGAACACTCGGAACTACAGCTGTCGATACACTGCCCCCTATTGTCGAACACTCGGAACTACAGCTGTCGACACACTGCCCCCTATTGTCGAACACACGGAACTACAGCTGTCGACACACTGCCCCCTATTGTCGAACACTCGGAACTACAGCTGTCGACACACTGCCCCCTATTGTCGAACACTCGGAACTACAGCTGTCGACACACTGCCTGTGTCGACACCTGTCGACACACAGCTGTCGACACACTTAATGTACGAGTACTGATAAAATTAGAAATGCTATTGTTTTTAAAAGCAGGGTCTCGCGATACCTTTACAGTACAGGTTAATTGTGCAACACTAAACAGACTGCTTTTTTTTCTCTTTTTTTTATGGTGTGTGTGTGTGTGTGTGTGTGTGTGTGTGTGTTCAGTTGGAGGTTCATGAAGCGAAGGCCATGGTGGACAACCATCCCCAGTGGGACATCCCAGAAACCGAGGAAGAGGAGGAGGACCAGGAGGACAGCGACGGAATCGAGGAGTCGGAAGATGACGACGAAGACAATGACTAATCCTGACGAACCCATATGAGCTGACTGTCTCTCTCACATACACACTTTGCAGTTCGAAAGCGTCGCCATACACAACACAGTGTAAACACAAACGTGACATTTCTAGACGTGGCCCACTACTTTTTTTTTTTTTGTGTTCAATATGAAATCCAAAATGGCTGCCGAGGGGTCTATCTTTTTGAAGGCTGTTTCAAGAGAACAATAAAACACACTGATTCCCTCGAAACAGACACCTCATGATCATTTTTTAGTTATAATCTTTTTTTCTCACGTTTGTAGTATAATAAACTGACCGTGTACTCGGGAAGGTGTACGTATTAACTCATCTCATTTTCATCCTTTTGGAATCTCATCACGTGGCGATTTCAGACATTCCGTGTCCAGGTTGTTAGTTTGTGCTCGGACCTCGATACCGGCCCCTTTGTTTGTTTTTTTTGTTTTTTGCGTCTCTGCCTAGACGCAGCCCCGGTGTGAGGTTTCAGGTGGAATGACCTACTTTTTTTTTGCTTTTTTAGCACTTATTATTATTATTATTATTATTATTATTATTATTATTATGTTTAAATGCTAATAATCATCCCTGGACCGCACACTTCTCCGTGACACTGTGTCTCTGAATTGGATGGCGAAAGACTTGGAATTCGAGACAGTCGGGTTTCACTTCGGCGAGATAAACATGTTCATCGTAGTATTTTCATATTTTAGATCACATTCCACTTCTATGCCTTATTCCTCCTGGAAATGATCGAGAGCAGCAATTTTTTGATTTTTTGATTAGAATTTTTTTTTCTTTGGAGGAAGGAGATTTTGATTTGTTATCCAAATATCAAATATATATATATATATATATATATATCACACTGTATATGGCCAAAAGTTTCTGGACACCTAAGCATAAAAATCCCACTTTAGTGATGTGTGAGATTTTATTCCGCCACAAGGGGGCGTTTAAAACGTAAAGTCAGGTAGTGATGTAGGTGAGGAAGTTGAGGAGGCCTGGTGGTGCAGTCAGCATCAAAAATTCATCCCGAAGATGTTCAATAGCTCTATAGCAGATCCCACCCATATCTTTATGGAGCTGGCTTTGTGCACAAGCACACTGTCATGCTGGAACAGAAACGTTTCATACTAGTGCACCTGAAAACGTCTGATACATCTGCGTGGAAAGAAGCACGTCCGTGTCCCGATACTTTTGCTCTTGTTTAAATACACAGTGGGATATTTCTATAATGGGAAATTTTTCACTCGGGTCGCAGTGGAATATAAATGTTTAGAGGGTGGTTCTAATTTCTCAGTGAGCGTCGGCTCCAGACCCTCCCTCAGACCCTGTTTTGGAAGTTCTGCTAGAATCTAGAGCCTAAGATAAACAAACTATTTTTGTATCTCTTCCTTTTTTTGTGATTTTTTCAGTGTGTATGGATGTAGTAATTTTTTTTTTCCCCAAGAGGGGAGGAGGAGGAGGAGGAGGGAGGGTGGGGTAGGGGTTTGGCATTGACCAGATGGAGGCGACGTTCTGTCTTGTGCTCTCAAACAGTCGATTGTGTGGCTTGTTTCATGTCTGAGGGATGAGCAGAGAGAGAAGAAGAGCTTTCTTTTTTTCTCCTGAGAAGCTCATTGTTTAGGCTGTGAGATGTTTGTAGTGGTGATTTGAAGATTACTAACAGGCTCGGAAGAATCCTGGTTTGCCATCAGACCCCCTGCTATAATAATAATCACTATTATAATGATAATAATATAATAAAGGGGTGGATTTAGACTTTCTGTGGATTTTTATTTTAATCCAAAAAATTTTTTTAGTTGGAATTTTTTTTCCATTTTTATTATTATTTATTGTTTTAATCCCCGCTCGGTGTCTTTAATTGAAACCCTTTGAGATCGTCTCGTCACTGCTCTCAGAGAAGCGTCAGTTATGGACGCCTTGTTCTCCTTCTTCAATTCTTTAATTCACCTCTTTTTGGATTTTTTTTCTTCTGATAATTCAGAACTTGATGGATTTTCTCATTGGCGTAAATGTATTTCAGGAGGTTTATTTTCTCATTAGATTTTTTTTTTTCTTCCTTTTTGAATTAAAACTAATTCTGGGTTTTACACACACACACACACACACACACACACACACACTTTTCCAGACATATTAGTATTACTGGTCCACACAACTGTAGTCTTTTAGGATGATGTGAAATGCTGTGATGGTGAAAATAAGCCTTCATATACACACACACACACACACACACACACACACACACGCCAACATTTATAGCTCAGCAAAACAAGCTGGAAAAGGTGTCCAGTACGTCTGCCACTCTTGTTTACAAGAAAACTCATTGTAAAAAAAATATATAATGGAAAAATATATTATTTGTATTTAAGTCATTTCAATAAATAAAATAATTTTTAAATTTAACTTTTTTTTTTTTTTGAGGCTGGAAATTAACGTGATCACACACACACTGTTTTTCAGTATTTGGGCAAAAGTTTGTTGGCTTTGACATATAGTTCGTTCCTTTCAGGGTTTTTTTGATGCAAAGAAATGAAAATTGTACAAATTCTTTTGGGGCATAACAAAGAAAATTATTACTGCAAGTGAGGTTTAGTTTTTTATTATTATTTTATTTATTTGCTCACGTCCTGTTTATTTCCCATACACATTTCCAGTTTTTTTCAAAATGACGTCACTTCACCAATCAATATTTAAACATCTGCATTTTTTAATGTTGATTTCCAGAATTCTTTTTTTTTTTCATTTGCAGATTGAACAAGAATTTAGTTGGAGTAAAAAGAAGAAAACATAAGAAATAAATATATAAATATAAATGCTGTCCAATAAAATAAATAATTAAATGATACTAAGGCTGGTATAATAATAATAATGTGGATAAAAAAAATATTTTCTTCATTAAAGTTTTTATTCTATTATATTTTAAAAAGTGTGAGATTTTACCGCAAATCAGTTCAAATGGATTTTATTTCGACTCTGTTTGTTCTGTTCCTGTTCTTCATCTAAAGTCCTGGTCTAAAGATAGAGCTGGTGTTTTAGCTGGAAACATCTGGTGCTGCACTCCAGATGTGTCATGACTTACTGTACATAATGAAGTATTTCTGGAGCGGCTGTTTTACAGAAGCACCAAGAAACGAACCGAAGAGCTTTCAGGTGCTGCCAGTGATTGTGATGATGATGATGATGATGATAGTGGTGACGATAGTGATTGTGATGGTCATGTTGATGATAATAGTGGTAATGACGGTGGTGGTCATGATTATGATGATAGTGGTGATGGTGGTGGTGATGTTGATGGTAGTGGTGGTGATGATGGTGGTGATCATGATGATGATGATGATAGTGATGGTGATGGTAGTGGTGGTGGTGATAATAATGATGATGATGGTGACGATAGTGATTGTGATGGCCATGATGATGATAGTGGTGGTCATGATGATGATGATAGTGATGGTGGTGGTGATGATGATGATAATAGTGGTGGTGATGGTGGTGATCATGATGATGATGATGATGGTGATGGTGGTGGTGATGATGATGGTAGTGGTGGTGATGATGGTAGTGGTGGTGATCATGATGATGGTGGTGATGGTGATGGTAGTGGTGGTGGTGATAATAAAAATGATGATGGTGGTGACGATAGTGATTGTGATGGTCATGATGATGGTCATGATGATGAGCAGAAATAATATCTCTTTAACCTCTCAAACCGGAAATGTATTTTGCTGAAAACTTTTTTTTGCAATAAGAAACTAATAAGAACAATAATTTACCAAAACAAACAAACAAACAAACAGCCCTGGTGATCACTAGATGATCACTAGATGCTGTTTGGTTGATGAGCTCCCTCGCGAGCTAAATTCCCCGCGCGCGCGCGCCGTCTTTCTCTTCCTCCCGCAACAAACCGGATGAATATATGAAGGAACGAATTGGTAATTGAACCAACAAACAAACAAACAAACAAACAAACAAATCTGCTTCGAGCGAGCGCGCGCGCGCGGGGTGTGCGCGCCAAACCGGCGATACGAGCTCGCGCACGCTTCCGGGGGAGGCGGCGGCGGCGAGGCGGCCGTTTGTGCGCGCGCTCCCGTGCCACGAAGACCAACCAACATCCGTGACATCCACGCGCACAGAGGTAAAGTGTCTATCAGTTTGCATGGACATATTTTATTAATACATTCTGGGTTTTTTTTTAATTGCCATCGATGGACGTAGAACCGGCGTGTGTGTTTGTGTATTAGCGCGCGACCGTGTGTGTGTGTGTGTGTATATTTAGGGTAGAAAAGGCCACCAGCGCGCGCGCGCCAAGTTCCAAAAAAGCAGAACCCTCTTGCTGTGGATTCCGATTGACGCTGTTGATCCGGAGAGTTCATGCTTCATGCGTCTTTGCATAATAACAGTTATTGCGCCGTGCGTTATAACGCGTTACGACGCGTGTACACACGAGCCCGAGCTCCCACGTGCACTCGGATGTTTGGACATCAGGTTGGATGCACCTCGGTTGAAATGCGGATAAAAAGGAAGGGATGCCCTGCCTGTATGATCACGTGACTTCACGCGTTTTAATAGTTATAATTGCACGTGCGCGTCACCAATTGGGGTAATTATTAAATGTTAAAAGGTATATGGGGTAATTATTTTCAGAGGAAGTGGCTGTGGTGAAGTCCATTAGATAGGGATCTGAATTTATTGTGTCCTTCTAAACACACACACACACACACACACACACACACACACACACTTTGTGCAGTGGGGTGTATGATGGGACCCTGAGGCAAGTTTCCAGCCTGAATACACACACACACACACACACAAACACACACATAGTGTTTATTACTGTGCTCACCCAGAACCTGGCCACGGCGTAGATGTAATGTATAGCAAGCAGAAGCCCTGGTAGAAATGGTTTGAAGGTTATTGTACAGCATGAGTGGAAACCTCAAGACATTTTAAAGTGGAAATTCAAGATCAAGGTTGTTATGGGGTCAGTGGCTGTTTGATAATTGTCATGGGTAATAACTCGTTTAAAATACTGAGGACCTTTGAGGTTAAAAAAAGTGTTTTGACTTTTTGCTCTGGTCGCCTTCTAGTGTCCTCACTGGTCTAAATTAACATTATTACAAATGCGTAGTGTCAAATTGAACCTATAGGGGCAGTATTTACGCTGTTCCTACAAACTTGGACGCACACAATTGTGTAGGACATCTTTGGGTGTGGTAGCATTGCATGAGACTTCAAGTTCTCTTCACTTGAACTAGGAGACCCAAACACAAAATGCACAATGCCAGCTCCATGAAGATCTGCTTTCCATGGGTTGGATGTGTGTGAAGATCTCGGTGTATCTGCTATAGAGCTCAAACCCTATTGAACACCTTTGGGCTGAATGAGATCTCACAAATCTCCACCAAATCTAGTGGAACATCTTCACAGAAGGGTGGAGCTCATTTTGAGAGCAAATGGGGATTAAATGTGAATTGAGATGTTAAAAATTATGCATTTTTTAATAAATAGTAAATATGATATGATGAAAGGAAGGTATTTAAAGTGTCATTGTGAAAGGTGTGTGTGTGTGTGTGTGTGTGTGTGTGTGTGTGTGTGTTCCCTCTCAGTGTAATGCCAGGTCTGGAGTGTGCGTTGTCGTGGGAATGAGACAGCGTGGTAGGCGTCTGGAGGATTCCACCAGCCCCTGGATCCCGAGCGTCCTGAGTGTGCAGAGTGTCCGTCTTTGCCTTCGCCTTGATCGGCTAACTGTTAGGGGGCGGAGCCTCTGGCAACTGGTCGACCAGTGCGGAGAGACGGTACAAAGTGGGCGGGGCTTACGGGACACGACGCCACCCACTTTTTCACAGCGTAAGAACGGTTTCATTACGCAATCAGTGTGAAAAATGTATCCAGAAGCTCTTAGCAGAGATCTTACAGAACCTCTGGATTAAAAAAGGGCTGGACGCTTGTCTTCTCTGTTCCCCTCCATCCTTTACTTTGCATCACACTCACTTTAGGTTCCTGCGAAAACTCGTTTGGTATAAAAGTCAGCAGTTATTGACCCGGGTCTTCAGTAGAAAGAACGTCCAGAGTAACTGTTCCTGCTGCTTTCAGGTTGTCCTGCAACTCATTTCTTTTGACAGCCGTGTCATGTTGGAACCGGTTTGAGTCTCCTAGTTCAAGTTGAGGGAATATTTCCTTCCTTCTTATACAATTGCGTGGAAAAGTCTGGTGTCCCGATACTTTTGGCAGTAGTGTGTATGAGAGCAAAAAAAGCAAAGAGCGAAGGAAGAGAAATCTTCTCTTCATTAGACACCGCCCTGGGATTTAGGGGGTTTGTGTGCTTGTTTCACGTGTGCTATTCTTAATTATCTTTGTCTCTGAGATCACAGAGGGGAGTGTGTGCAAGTGTGTGTGTGTGTGTGTACGTGTGTATCTGAGAGACACACACATTTAGATTAGATTAAGATTTAATTCCTCCATTTTTATCCTTTGGAGAGTCTGAATTGTGTAAATCCGTCTCACCTTGAAGCTCCTACTGATGCGTCTCCATATATTGCGGTTGTTTTTTTTTTTTTTTTTTTTGTGTCACATGATTTTATTGCGGTATCACAATAATTCACCCCCCCACCGGCTTGTTGCCATGGTGATGTCGGGTAGTGTAGTAAATAAATTCTCGCACTGTGCATTTATTAGAATATTTTTTGACTGGAAAGTTTGCCAAAAAAGAGACACCACTTCTTTTTATAACCTATTATAAATTTTGTGTGTGTGCGTGTGTGTGCGTGTGTGTGCGTGTGTGTGTGTGTGTGGTGTGTGTGTGTGTGTGTGTGTGTGTTGGTTTTGTGGTTTTCTACACCTTTGGGACAAAATTACAGTCAGTAAAATTTGAAGAACAACAAAAACAAAACCAAGAAAATGAAGGTGTATAAGATACTCAGATCATTTACTGCTTAGTCATTTCTGCTTGGACCATAACACAGCTGTGTGTGTGTGTGTGTGTGTGTGAGAGAGAGAGAGAGAGAGAGAGAGAGAGAGAGAGAGAGAGAGAGAGAGGGGAAAATTTGTGAGGAGAGTGTGTGTATGAGTATTGTGTATGATAAGTGTGTGTATGAGGAGTGTGTGAGGAGTTTGTGTGTGTGTGGGTAGTGTGTTTGAGGTGTTTGTGAGGGGAGTGTGCGAGGGGTGTGTGTGAGGAGTGTGTAAGGGGCGTGTGTGAGGGGTGTGTGTGAGAAGTGTGTGTGAGGGGTGTGTGTGAGGAGCGTGTGTTTGGGGCGTGTGTGAGGTGTGTGTATGAGGAGTGTGTATGAAGAGTGTGTGTGAGGATTGTGTGAGGAGTGTGTGTGAGGAGTGTGTGTGAGGAGTTAGTGTGAGGTGTGTGTGTGTGAGAAGTGTGTATGAGGAGTGTGTATGAGGAGTTTGTGTGAGGAGTGTGTGAGGTGTGTGTGTGTGAGGAGTGTGTATGAGGAGTGTGTATGAGAAGTGTGTGTGAGGAGTGTGTGAGGTGTGTGTGTGTGAGGAGTGTGTATGAGGTGTGTGTGTGTGAGGAGTGTGTATGAGGAGTGTGTGTGTGAGGAGTGTGTGAGGTGTGTGTGTGTGAGGAGTGTGTATGAGGAGTGTGTGAGGTGTGTGTGTGTATGAGGAGTGTGTATGAGGAGTGTGTATGAGGAGTGTGTATGAGGAGTGTGTATGAGAAGTGTGTGTGAGGAGTGTGTGAGGTGTGTGTGTGTATGTATGAGGAGTGTGTATGAGGAGTGTGTGTGAGGAGTGTGTGTGAGGAGTGTGTATAAGGAGTGTGTATGAGGAGCTACCTCTGCTGCAGAAGATAAGCCTAATAGAATTATCAGCCTCAGAAACGTTACAGCCTCAGTTACACGACTACTTCTCCGAGTTAAAGCAGACATATTTGAACCTCCACAGTGAGGAGATTGTGTGAGTCACACCTTCATGTTGGAATTGTGGCAAAGAAACCATTATTTTAGAAGAACAGCAAGGAGTGCATAGATGGACATTAGATCAGTGGAAAACTGTCTTTGGTCTGATATGTCCAACCACCGTGTCTTTGTTAGATGTTCAGAGGGTAAATTGATGGTTCCTGAATGTGTGGTTCCCAATAGAATAACGGACCAATAAGCAAGGAGATTAGCTAGCTAGCAAGATAATGAATGAGTTCTAGACATAACCCAGACGTCTGCTGCCACGAGACAAGAAACAAATTTTACCAAGTAACCAAGTAGCACAGACGAGCTGCGTTCAGGCTTTTGTTTTCTTTTTGCTCATTTTTCTTTGCTAGTTAGCGATGGCTGTTGCCATGGCAACCCCTGGTGGAAGGGTTATCGATCTTCCTGATGACCTATTTGACTTCGCCATATTTGTTTAGGTGTGTGTGTGTGTGTGTGTGTGAGTGTGTGTTGTGTGCCTACTGTCTGTGTGCTTCTGGATCAAACAGGGGAGATATTGAACTTGAACTAACCTCTTTGTTTTGTGTGTGTGTGTGTCTGTGTGTGTGTGTGTGTGTGTGTGTGTGTTTGTGTGTGTGTGTGTTTGACCTTCAGCTGACCAGGAAGTAGTTTGTCAAATGCAAAAGTCCCCATGGGAGGTCAGGTTTAGGTCTGTATGTATGTATGTATGTGTGTGTATGTGGGTGTATGTGTGTATGTGTGTGTGTGTGTGTGTGTGTGTGTGTGTGTGTGTGTGTGTGTGTGTGTGTGTGTGTGGAATGTAGGTGTTTGTGTAATTATATGCTCTGTTTGTTAAACAGGGCCATCTGCGTGCTACAGTGCTAGTGGTAATGTGGAAATAAGGGAAAGTGTAATTTATTACCTGGCTCTCTCACACACACACACACACGCACACACACACGCACACACACACGCGCACACGCACACACGCACACACCTAAGCCTGCATGTTTAATCCTTTCAGTGGGACACTGGCTTTGCCACGTCATTGTAAAATCTTAATATTATTAATAATTCAACTATTTATTAATTTCGTTTTATTTAGTTTCACTTCAAATTTTGTTTCTTCAACAATCCAGGAGACCCAAACCTGTTCCACCCCATGCCTCCTCACCTGCATCAGTACCTGACTTTACTAAGTGGCTGAATAAAATCTCCATAAAATGTAGTGGAACATCTTCCCAGAAGAGTGGAGTTTATTATAAGAGCAAATGGAAACTATAATAATAATAATAATAATAATTAATAATAATAATAATAATTCACCATGCCAAGGACAGATAGTCTTCTCTTTCTCTCTGTAGTACATGATCGTTCGTTATTAAAAAGCACCACCATGAGATCCAGCGTCCTCAGTTTTCTCCATCAGATTTCTCATTAGCTTCTGCTTTTGTAACTGAGTGTGGAAAGAACCTGCTCAT
>JBCEWE010000282.1:1406447-1427855 GCA_039877035.1 Silurus lanzhouensis
AGTATGGTTCGTACATTTGTGACCCATTTTCCCTTTTTCAGACGCATCTAGTGAAACACTTGAGATTGAAAAGAAGGGAGGTGTGTAAGTGTGTGTGTGTGTGTGTGTGTGAGTGTGTGTGTGTGTGTGTGTGTGTGGGTGTGTGTGTGGTTTCACAGTGACTGATGTATCTGCAGTCTGTGCTCTAGAGTGAGTTATTTTTAGCTACGTCTGCCAGCCTCATACTACTACTGCAGATCTTTTGAGTCTAAAGAGAGGAAATAAGAGACATACCTCTGTTATGATGATGGTTTGTGTGTGTGTGTGTGTGTGTGTGTGTGTGTGTGTGTGTGTGTGTGTGTGTGTGTGTGTGTGTGTGTGTGTGTGTGTGAAGAAAGAATTTTCTATATTTTTAAACCATTTTAAGTTCTTATTCTTCTAAATGTGTTTACTGGTAGGGGTTTCTCTCAAGGTTTCTTTCAAGGTATTATTTAGGGTTCCTCCAAAGGTTCCTCTCAAGTTTTGTCTCAAGGTTTCTTTCAAGATTCTTTTCAAGGTTCCTCTCAAGTTTTTTTTCAGGGTTCCTTTTAAGATTCCTCTCGAAGATTTTTCCATGGCATCTTCTCAGGCTTACTCATTACAGCTTTAAATCTGCACTTGTTATCTACATCTACTGGATGTTCGAAAGTATTGCAACACCATATGTGTTTCTTCTCCAAACTGTTACCAAAAAAGTGAAGGTCCAAAATGTTATATGTATGTTGGTATATTGGTCTATGTAAAGATCACTAAGGTATTGTGTGTGTGTGTGTGTGTGTGTGTGTGTGTGTGTGTGTGTGTGTGTGTGTGTGTAGCTGAAATCCAGGTTGGCGATGACTCCGCTGGCTATCTCACCTCCCAGCAGCACTCCAGAACCAGACATGAGCTCCATCCCTCAAGATGCTGCTACTGTTCCACATTCTGCCACACCAGAGGTCCTCACAGGTAACACACATGGTGTGCAGCGATGTGGTGAAGTGCATTACAGATGTGCAGCGATGTAGTGAAGTGCAGTGGAGATGTGCAGCGATGTAGTGAAGTGCAGTACAGATGTGCAGCGATGTAGTGAAGTGCAGTGGAGATGTGCAGCGATGTAGTGAAGTGCAGTACAGATGTGCAGCGATGTAGTGAAGTGCAGTACAGATGTGCAGCGATGTAGTGAAGTGCAGTACAGATGTGCAGCGATGTAGTGAAGTGCAGTACAGATGTGCAGCGATGTAGTGAAGTGCAGTACAGATGTGCAGCGATGTAGTGAAGTGCAGTACAGATGTGCAGCGATGTAGTGAAGTGCAGTACAGATGTGCAGCGATGTAGTGAAGTGCAGTACAGATGTGCAGCGATGTAGTGAAGTGCAGTACAGATGTGCAGCGATGTAGTGAAGTGCAGTACAGATGTGCAGCGATGTAGTGAAGTGCAGTACAGATGTGCAGCGATGTAGTGAAGTGCAGTACAGATGTGCAGCGATGTAGTGAAGTGCAGTACAGATGTGCAGCGATGTAGTGAAGTGCAGTACAGATGTGCAGCGATGTATTGAAGTGCAGTACAGATGTGCATTGATGTAGTGAAGTGCAGTATAGATGTGCAGTGATGTAGTGAAGTGCAGTACAGATGTGCAGTGATGTAAAGAAGTGCAGCACAGATGTGTGTTTTCAGTCAGACCTAAATGATTTGTAGGCAGAAGGAAATATTTGTCAGGGAGCACCCTGCTTCTTCTCATGTGCGCGCCCCGCCAGTCCGGAGCTCCTCGCCATCATACTGATTCCACACACCTGTCCCTCGTTACACACACAGCACATAAGCACTTCACGCACCCCACTCCAGCGTCCGTTATTGTCTCAGTTGGAATCTGTGTGTTTGTTCTCCGTCAGTGTTTTTCATTAAACTCTGTTTGCTGGTGACTCGGCTTCCGCCTCGTTCACTCCCGCCTAACAATATTTCCCTGATAACATAATTTTCATACGTAATTCGGTGAACTTGGCGTAACCATAGCGATGGCAAGACTTCATTCATCCTTGTTCTCTTTTTATTAATGGCAGATTTTAGAAAAGTCTGATCGTGGTGAGGATTTTTTTTAACACATACTCATTATCTTAGAGGTCGTGACCTCTACGAAAGTGAAAATATCACAGTGAGATACAGTGTGTGTGAGTGGGCATAATTATTATTTTAAAGGTTAATAGTCTTGACTGTCTCTGAGGGCATTGCTGATTTTAAAGCCTTTATCTCCTAATTAATCATTCGATTCATTTACACATTCCAGTCGTTGCTAATTAAGATATTAACCCACATCCACGGTATAAATCAGGTCTTATAACTGCAATAGTCACACCACATTCCTGGATCTCCATCACACACGATCAAATCCTGCCTTTTACACTGTACTGGATTTGTATGGTGCACCCAAGCATCTGTTTTCCAGACTTGATCTGGTTCTGAGTGAACTCTAGCATGGGGTGTTTTTGCTATGGTACACTGTATGGTATACTATATGGACAAGAGTTTTGGGAAACCTGACTTTTCCACCCATATGTTGCTTCTTCTCTAAACTTTTCTAACAAATTTGGAGGAACCCAATTGTATCGGACGTCTTTGGATGTTGTAGCATGAAATTATCTCTTCATTTGAACCAGGAGACCAATGAAGACCTTCTTTTAATGGGTTGGATGTATGTGGAAGAGCTCAAACTCTATTGAACACCTTTGGGATGAATGTGAACACCACCCCAGGCCTCCTCACCTCTCCCTCACCTACAGCAGTACCATTTTACGACTTACGACTCCAGAACTCGAATTGAACACCCGTTGATCTCAGGTTTAAAGGAAACGTGGTTTTAATATATCAGGTGTCTGACCGGAGCAGAGAGCCAGTGTAACACTGAATTCTTTGTAGAAATAAAACAATTCGAATAAATCCAAAAAAATTATTAAGGGTATGATGAAAACATTTATTTATTTTTTATTCTCATTGGACACAATTTTAAACCTTATTGAAACATTTACAAGCTCCCCAAAAATAAATAAATAAATAAATAAATAAATGAATAAATAAAGGGCGCCAATAATTTTGACAAAAAGAAAGCCTGAATGCTTTATCCATTTATAGAATTCATAGAATTAGTAAACAATGGCATGTGGAAGAGTTTTTATTACTGTACGAGTGTGTGTGTGTGTGTGTGTGTGTGTGTGTGTGTGTGTGTGTTGTGTGTGGTGTGTGTGTGTGCCGTCTGGCCTTTTGTCTGACAGATGCCAAAGGAAATCCCAGAGCATGTCTCATGAAAGCAGCGATGTGGCACAGACGAGTGGGGCGGAATGTGTGTGTGTGTGTGTGTGTGTGTGTGTGTGTGTGTGTGTGTGTGTGTGTGTGTAAAAAGAGCGCTGCTGAGTGATTGGAGGATTCCTGCACACACTCTTTGAGGCTTGTTCTTCCATTAACTCAACCCCCCCCACTTTCATATCGAGATGCTTTGTAGCCAAACATGACTTCTCTGCCATTAGATCATCGTCCTGTGTATTTGAAGACGCTCATTCGGAGTGTTTATTGCTTTGTCTGGCTCCATCGGTGATTCGCCTAATCGCTATCCACAGGAGGACGTCGCCGGCTGATGCAGCATAAAGACGCCACTGAAGGCTCCTGTAGGGCTGGTGGAGGCTTTTAGGAATATATTATTTCACTTTGACTGCACTGTTGAACTATAAGTGTGTGCTATAAAATAATTACTAGTTAGTAGCAGTCTGTGTGTTTCTCACCCCCAGTCCTTCAGTGATGTTCTACCTGAACCAATTCACCTCTTAATCCCATCAGAATAGAAAACATCAGTATTATAGAGAAGTGCAGTAGAACAGAGCGCAGCATCACACTCAGGATCTCATACAGTGAGAATGAATTCAACACTAAAGCAAGAAACCCAATGATCACAATTTAACACGTCTCCTTTCACTGGAGCCACAACTGCACCTCCACACACATCATCTCCAGCAGAAGCATCGATATTCACCTCGTCACATCACCTTGTGCATTTTTTCCTGCTTTTTATGGTTTTCCTGGAGATTTGAAATGAAGGCAAGTTGTGTGTTTTTTGTGCCGGAAAAATAACACAAAAGTATAAACGGTTGAAACTCGTGAAAAAAAGTGCATTTGAGCTCGTGCAGTTTGCTACAGATTCGGTTTGCATGCTCTGGCTGGTGCATCCAATCAAATGACGTGAAAATGCAGAGGTTATTGGGCGCCTGCTAGAGGGCCTCGGAGTCATCAAGTCCCAATCTGATTTTGAACAACAAAAAAAAAAAAAAGCAGATTTTGGCAACATGTGATGTGATTTCTAAAATCTGATTGGATAAAAATAACAGTGTAGACAGACACATATTGAAGCAGCACATCTTACATTAGACTGTTTGGAACAATTTAATATTTATGGGTAAAAAAGGCCCTTATTGGCCACCATTGCTTCTACTAATGCAGTATTTTTCTCTCTCTGTCTAGTGTGTATCTACGTGAACAAACAGGTGAACACCGGCCCTAACCTGGACCGACAGAAAGTCATGCAGCTTCCCGATCACCTAGGCCCAGCACGGCCGTCCGTGGTGCTGCAGCAGGCCGTGCAGGGTTGCATCGATAGCGCTTACCAGCAGAAAACGGTCTTCACGCTGCTCACACAGGGCTATGGAGGAGAGAAGATATCAGGTTACACACATTCACACACACTCTCGCATGCGAAGGCAGCGCTAATGGTGAGCTCAAATACCCTCTGTTTGCAAAATGTCAGGCTCAACTGAGACACACGCCTTTGTTTCGGACAAGCTCCGCCTACTGCACATGTGCAGGTTTCTTCTGAAATCTCATGTGCAATTTTGGTAACTCTCGTCTTTCTGTTTCGTCCCTGTAGCCACCTTTGACGGCAAGCAGCACCTTCTGAGTCTGCCGGTGGTGAACAGTGTCGGTTACGTCCTTCGCTTCCTAAAAAAGCTCTGCCGGAGCCTTCTGTGCGAGAACCTGTTCAGCGATCAGCCAATCGCACCTTCATCCTCGCCTTCGTCCTCTTCTTCCTCGGCCCACACAGACAAGCATTCAGACGGACAATCCAAGTCGAGTGAGTTGAGTGCGGATCTTTTTCTGTTTTGCCCACCAGAATATATATATTAGTCCTTTTACGTTTATCTTAAGAACGAGTGATCCAGTGGCAGCAATGGCAAGCGCAAAACTCCATGAGAGCTCATGAGAAACACACCACAAACAAACCTTGGCTTTAGTTTTTGCAGTGTGTCCAGCACAGTTGGCTCTAGGTGGACGGTATTAGCTGTTTTTCGGCCGATTCTGCACATCTAATTGATGGCGTAGCTCTTTGGCAAGCAAGAGAACTCAATTTGGCTATTCAGCTGAGCACCCGAGAAAAAACAAACTGCCGAAAGCAAAAAAATACAGAGGGAACTTTCAATTTCTTTGATTGTTTTTTGGCAAACAGTGTAATTCTTGGTCCAGGGGTCAAGTCGTCCTTGCAAATCAGTTTAATACTTACATGTGGAGATCTTCTGACATGCCTGAGCCCTTGTAATTGCTTATCAGAAAGGGGATAATTACCTTTTGAGTGTTCTTTTCTGCAGTTGTAATGGATGTAGTGGATGTAGTAGTGGCCTCAACGGATTTGGAAACAGCAGGAGGAAGAGATTTATGAGGTTCAGGATGATGCAACTCCTTTATAAATGTTGGTTTCTGGGGAGATGTTCCCATAATAATGAAGCCTCCTCTTGGCAGTAATTGGATTTATAAGTGGAATGTTGTCTTGGGAGTGTCACAGGTGTTTAGCCTTGTGTGTGTGTGTGTGTGTGTGTGTGTGTGTGTGTGTGTGTGTGTGTGTTCATACATGTTTAACAACGGATGCAGAACATCCATTAGTGCAATGAGATTCACTGTTAATCTCTTTTGTGTTTTCCATCCCACTACTCTCACTGATCCAAACAATATCTCTTGTTTTTTTACGTGATTTTCACATGTATTTAGAAATTATTAATAAGTATCAATAATATGAGCATTGTGCATGTAATTAGACTCAACAAATAACATGTTTAGGGATCATCATTTACATTTCCATCCTTCTGCAAATGCTCCACAGTGTTTCCATAAAAAAAAAAAACATCTATGTGCTTGTCAATTAGGTCAAGGACTAAGAATAGCATAAAGCTAAAATACTATTAGCTGGAACAGCCAGGGAACATTCATCCCACCACCTGGGTGCTGGAATTGAGGAGCATTGTGTCTTCCTTGTATGTTGAGGGATGATGGGGGTGTGCACAAATGTCTTCATTCCATCCATATATCATTTACACTGAGATCTTAGCAGAACCTTGAGTGCCTGTGGTAGGGAAGAAGAAGATGTGTTGAGTGTCATTAGCAAAGCTCATGTCTTGGTAGAAGAGACAGAAGAGCCTCTTGGTCTTTGAATGTGCTGTGATGTGAGTTTTCTTTTGTTGAAGGCTGATGGAAATGAGGACCAATGATTGAAAGGCATGAAACTTCCAAATGCATTTGAAGTCAGACTTGTTTGAATCTTAGCGAGATCTTGCTAATGCCTAAGGTATCTGGAGCAGAGTTCTTCAAGAAGGGAATCATCTCAGCTGTTTTGAGGGTCTTCATCAGATGAACTTTTGTCATAGAGTTTTTTTTAAAGGAGGCGATTTTGCAGCAGGAGCATTGTGTTAAAAATGGGATCCAGTTTTTTGCAGGATCTTTTGTGCAGAAAGAAAACGAATGTGACAGAAACAGGAAGAGAAGAATAGTTGTGGCGTCTGGGTATGGAGCTAGCAGGGATGGAGTGGCAGATTTAGCAAAATCAGGAAAGAAGGTAATGAAGGAAGTGAAGGGTTTGAAGTCAAGTTGAAGGGTCTTCTGGAATGTCACAGTGTTGAATGCGAAATTTGACAGTATTAACGGAGAACAGTGCAAAATTGTTATTTCTGCTATTTTCCTGTGCTGATTCAGCGAGAGGGGAAGAAGGAGACAGGGTGTGGAAAGGTTTTTAGATTGTGAGAAGCCAAAAAGGAAGAAGAGTTCAAGTGGAGGTTAGAACAACTTGGAGAGAAATATGAACCGTTGGTGGCATGAAAGGCAGGAATAGAGAGTTGATTAATATAATTGGATGATCTGGAAAAAGTGAAGACCAGCTGAAGACCAGGTCCAGAAAAAATTTTTTTTTACCTTGGGGTTGATGTTGAACATCAAAGTTTGTTTCTGAGGCTATGTCAACAAAAAATCTAAAAACGCTCCACTTTCATTTTGACTCGTTTCCCAAAAGATGCTGAAACCGAAACGTCTGAAAACGTTAATGAGTAAAACTTAAGACCCTTTCGACCTGCTGTTTATTCACTTTCCAGCTCTTGGAAAAGTCGCGCCAATGATTTAAAATGCGTCATCGTTTTTGGTCCACAGTGCGAGCCGTCTCAGATGGACAGAAGACCAAAACGAAGAGAAGAATATGCGTTTTTTCTAACAAAAACTTATTAGCGTAGACATGGCCTGAGTAGAGCAAGGAGAGATGAAGGCCATAAGTAGGAGAAATGTCCAGTGATAGGTGTTCCAGGGAGCTGATGAATTACAGTAATGGAAACTCACTGGGTAAGATGTTGAGATGGTGTTCTCGCGTCTCACGAGGTGCTCTCAGAGGCAAACCTAAATCTGTTTCCACTCTTGCCAGTTTCTCTCTATAAGCACAAATATAATTCAAGTTTCTCGACAATTGCAATGTTTTCTTGTCTTGTGTAGCAGACTCTTTGGTGGATGATTACCACTCAGAACCAATGGAGTCCAAGCGCTACTCTGTCGACCATACTGACACGCCCTTCGGCGTGATGTCATCACCGTACATCGCCTCAAAATCCAACTACGGCTTCCGCTCTGGTGCCGCCTACTCTGGGGGCATTTGCAGACCAGCGGCCAGCCCCAGTTCATTCCAGGAAGGAAACAGAAGTGGTAAGAGGATCAGAAGCTTCTGTATTAAACTGTAGGAATGGTAGATTGACCGTAATCTTTCAAACTAAATCTCTGCTTTGGTCTTTCTTCTGTCTCTGTTCAGCCTATAGTCCATCTCCAGAGGCAGGCGAGGCGAAGCCACCTCCAAGTAAAGACCCGTCTCGGTGGAGTGTAGAAGAAGTGGTGTGGTTTATCAAAGACGCAGATCCTCAGGCCCTTGGTCCACATGTGGAACTCTTTCGGAAACATGTGAGTGCGGTTTTGTGGCATCACAAACTAGGCGAACTCATAAACAAGATATATAGAAGAACATATGTGAAGAACATAGGAGAACATACACAGGCCATTAAGATTATGAATGTTCATCCCTTAGTTCATGATCTAGCACAAGAATGTTTCTTCAAAATGTGTGAAACTCTGAAGGAAATTATTTGAAAGCATTCGCTGGATGTGTGCCTGTATTGCAGGAGATCGACGGAGATGCTCTTCTGCTGCTGAAAAGCGACATGATCATGAAGTACCTTGGACTCAAGTTGGGCCCGGCTCTCAAACTCTGCTACCACATAGACAAGTTAAAACAGACCAAGTTTTAAGTGCTTCTCAACACCTCCACAACACACACACTCTTGAGTACAGATATGCGTATATATTGATCCCACAAACACACACGTTCTCTCACCTGGAGACGGACCACTTCACAATATCAAGACATAATTTGTTCTTTGTACACATTTTTTGGATAACAATATGAAGATTTTTGAACTGACTGTTCATGATTTATCATGGACCAGACCCGTACATGGTTCTTTAGACTTCCCATAATTCATGGATCTTTGGCCACCTTGTGGTGTAATCGAGACATTGCAGCTCCCTATGACCGCTGGATTTAATTTCTCCAAGAGCAGCTAAACAAGACTTGATCATGTGTGTGTATACATATATATATATATATATATATATATATATATATATATATATATATATATATATATATATATATACTACTGTACAGTGCGCATCTCAAAGACGTTCAAACACACAACAGGGCTCAAAACATCTCCGTAACCAGCGATAAACAGGCACCGAGACAAACCGTGGACCAATCAAGAAATTCAGTGTGTCTTTGCACAAGTTACACATCAATTCCCGAAATCTCGGCACAATCCCAGTCCAACAGAAAGGACCAAAATCCATGTGGACCCACGGCAAGTTTCTTTACTGAACCACACACACAAACACACACACACACACACACACACACACACACACCTGCCTAAGTTCCGTAAGATATATCTATTACAGAAAACACTAATGTTCAATCTTTGGAAAATAGTGCATATAATAAGATATGGACCGTGAGGTCAGAGGTTTTTGGACACCCGACCATTAAGCTTGCTATGTCATCCCATTCCAAATTTAGTCTCCATTCAGTCTTATAATGAGCTCCACGACTCTTGGAAGATGTTCCACTAGATTCTGGAGAGATTTGTGTAAGATTCATTCAGGAAAAAGGTGAGAATGAGGAGAATCATCCTAAAAGGTGTTCAATGGGGTTTTGAGCTCTATAGCAGATATGTAAGATCTTCCACTTACTTCCACTCAACCCATGGGAAGCAGATCTTCATTGAGCTTGTTTCGTGCATAGCTTTGAATCTCCTAGTTCAAGTGGATGGAAAAGTTAGGTGTCCCAACACTTTTGGCCAATTATGGAAGTATCATATAAGATAAACAATTCTGTTTACTATTAAAGTGTAAATTTTATACTGTTTTGCATTAATAGCTGGCAATTTGGAAGCTAGCATGCCGACCAAATCCCGACTTGACCTCCAGTACGTTTTTTTTTTTACATTTTATTTTATAATTTGTTTTTAATTTTGCCTTCATTGTTTTTTCTTACTTTGATTTTTATTGCAAAGTGACTCAAGCGTCTGAGTTTTTGTTTGTTTTTCAGCAGAGAGCTGAAAAATTGCGGCGATGAAACGCAAGTGAAAAATCAATTCCTCCTTGTAAATACAACAATATAATCAAGCGGAAGCCACAGGCGTTCCTCGCCTTCCAAAACGACCAGCACCTTTCCTAAAAAAAAAAAAAACAATCGATGCTGACGACGTTTATGGTAGAAAATCTCTTCCTGTAACGCGGTCTATTTTTTCAACCGGAAGATTCTTAACCTCCTGAGGGTCATGCATGCAAACCTCTGTCTCCATCTCAGACCACAGCGTTTTCAAAAAAGAGGTGCACGTTTGAGAAGCACACTTTGAGTTTTCTTTTGATTCTTTAAACATTTCGGTGTTGATGTTTTGTTCCAGAAGTACATTTTGTTTCTTCAAAACTATCTATGGTAGAACCTGAACCTCCTGCAAGAGGTAACCAGGGATTTGGACCATCATCATGATGTCATCAGTCGGAAGACAGCACTGCAGGATCAGTGATCCAGATGCATATTTTATATGTATTTTTCGCTGATGTTACAAAAAGCCAAAATGTTTATATATTGCCAAAAGTTTGTGGACACCTGTTCATAGGATTCCACATTATAATTCCCTCACTCTTCTGCTCTACTAGATATGTCACTAGGTGCTTGCGGACATCAGCCACAAGGGTGTTAGTAAAGTCAGGTACTGATGTAGGTGAGTTGAGGAGGTCTGGGTTCAGTCAGTGTTCACATTCATCTCAAAGGTGTTCAGTAGGGTTTGAGATAAGAGTTTTCTAGCAGGAGATCTTCCTCCCCAAACCATGTAAACCATATCTTCATGGAGCTGGCTTTGTGCACATGTAACAGGTTTGTGTTTCTAAGTTTATGTGAATGCCACATTTATTATACCGCATCCAAAGACAGGTTTGGAGAAGAATCACATATGGCAGGAAAGGTCAGGTGTCCCAATACTTTTGACAATATAGTGTATGTATGTGTGTGTGTGTGTGTGTGTGTGTGTGTGTATATATATATATATATATATATATATATATATATATATATATATATATATATATATATATATATAAAATGCCTGAATGACTAAGGGATTTTTACGTGTTACCTCATTTCTGTACCCCAGGGAAACAAGACAACAAAACATCAGTTCCTGGCAAGTTCTTTGCATTATTAATATATATATATTTTTTTATTTTTTTATTTTTTTATTTTTTTTATTATTGTGTATAATGTTCCTTTTACATATTTTCCCTAATTGTCTGAGTAGGAGGGCCGATAATTCAGGACGGCACATTCTTTCAAAAGGTCACACAAGACGTACCATGAGTTTATATACACTGAATGGTCAAAACTTTGTGGACACCTTTACCATAAGACTGTTCTGTGCATCTTTTTTGAACATCCCATTCCACATTTAGTCTCCATTCGCTTTTATAATTAGCTTCACTCTTCCCATCTTCTGGGAAAAAGTTCCGCTCGATTTTATGGAGGTTTGTGAGAGATTTCTATTCAGCCGTAAAGGGGGAAAGTCAGGTACTGATGTAGGTGAGGAGGTCTGGGGTGGTGTGAAAAAAATCATCTCAAAGGTGTTTAGTAGGGTTTGAGCTCTAGAGCAGACCACTCAAGCAGATCTTGAGGTGGTTTTGCGCCCAGGAGCATTGTCATGCTGAAACAGGTTTGGGTTTCCTAAGTTCCCTTCTGGTGAAGGAAAAATTCATTGCTTCCGCATAGAAAGATGGAGTTGGAGTTACAGTTGTGTTTGTCGAGCTATGAAGAAAAAGCACATATGGGTGGCAAAGTAAGGTGTCCCAATACTTTTGCTCATATAGTGTAAGTTTTTCCAGGTGTTTCAGGTTACTTTTAATGTTCCTTACTACATGTCACTGAACATAGCTCATGTACTGTACACCATACTGTAACTAGAAGGAGAGGGTAAGCAGTTGGTTGTAGAGTCATACCTGACTTTTGAAATATTTAGATAGGAAAATGAAATGTACAGCTTACTGTAAAATACTTTGGGAAAAAAAATCATAAAGGTGCTGTTTTTTTTTTTGTTTTTTTAAATCAGGAAGGCATCGTACTTCACCCTTGGTGCTGGTATGCCTCTGTAACAGTCTGGTTTGTATAAAGCCTTATTAAAGGGCATTTCTGTTGGAGTTCCTACATTTGGAGTACATCTTCATGTCCTCCTGAACTTTGTCGTCAATTTTCCATGTCATATTTTGTATAATACATCGTGTAAATGTTCATGTTTACGAATGCAACTATAGACAGAGTCGCCCGGTGATGTTTAGAGATATATTTAACTCAAAGACAATGTTTTGTGTGTGTGTGTGTGTGTGTGTGTGTGTGTGTGTGTGTGTGTGTGTGTGTGTGGGGAGGCTGCAACATGGATCATTCTTTTTTTGGTGCTATAATATGATCGTATTTAATGAATAATTTGACCCACAGCTTGTTTTATTTCCCCTCTTTGTTGATTTCTACAGTGTGGCTTCAGTCAGTGTTGTGAAATGTTGTGATCGCAGGCAGGCCACTGGTCCGGTCTGTGTGTTTGTGAGATGATTATACAGTATACAAAGAATTACAGAAGCACCCAAATAAAGCATTAACGACTTAACACTTAACACCTCCTCGGTTTACTAATCTGAATCACACGTCCAGTTGTTTTATACTTTAAAATCATTCTATAGTGTCTATTAAAAGTGTGTAAAAGTGTGTGTGGGACCTGTCACCAAGCTGTTTGCAGATTCTTTAAATAATATAAGTTGGATCTCATAGAAGCTTGATCAGATTGAGATCTGACATGTTCCTCAGACCGTACCTGAACATCGTGATGCAGTACAGATCTGCCAGGAACTTCATCCTGCTGAAAAAGGAAACTCAGATTGAGGAACATCGTTACCATGAACAGGGGGTGTAAGAATGTTTAAGTCGGTGGTACGTAACATCCATGTGAACACCAGGACCCAAGGATTTGAGCAGACTCAGAGCATCACACTGCATCCACCTACCGGCTCATCTTCTTCCCACAGGGCATTCAGGTGCTATCTCTTTCCCAGGTAAGCCATGCCCACACACCTGAACATCAACATGACAAAAAAAAATGTTATTCATCAGACCAGGCCACCTGGATCGGCTCTGAGCCCTTTCCTGTTTGCAGTGGTGATGGACAGGTTGACGGACGAGGTCAGACAGGAGTCTCCCTGGACTATGATGTTTGTGGATGATATTGTGATTTGTGGTGAGAGTAGTGAGCGGGTTGATAAGAGCCTGGAGAGGTGGAGGTACACGCTGGAGAGAAGGGGAATGAAAGTCAGTAGGAGTAAGACAGAGTACATGTGTGTGAATGAGAGGGAGGGCAGTGGAGGGGTGCGGTTGCAGGGAGAAGAGGTGGAGAAGGTGGAGGAGTTCAGGTACCTGGGGTCAACAGTGCAAAGTAATGGAGAGTGTGTTAGAGAAGTGAAGAAAAGAGTGCAGGCAGGGTGGAGTGGGTGGAGAAGAGTGATAGCAGGAGTGATTTGTGATAAAAGAGTATCTGTGAGAGTGAAAGGGAAAGTTTATAGGACTGTGGTGAGACCTGAGATGTTGTATGGATTAGAGACAGTGGCATTGAGTAAAAGACAGGAGGTGGAGCTGGAGGTAGCAGAGCTGAAGATGTTGAGATGTTCGTTGGAAGTGATGAGGATGGACAGGATTAGAAATGAGTTTATTAGAGGGACAGTGCATGTAGGACGTTTTGGAGACAATGTGAGGGAGGTGAGATTGAGATGGTTTGGACATGTGCAGAGGAGGGACATGGGGTATATCAGTAGGAGAATGCTTAGGATGGAGACACCAGGAAGGAGGAAAAGAGGAAGGCCAAAGAGGAGGTTTATGGATGTGGTGAGGGAAGACATGCAGGTAGTTGGTGTGAAAAAGGCAGATGTAGAGGACAGTGTGGTATGAAGACGGATGATCCGCTGTGGCGACCCCTAATGTGTAGTTTTTTAAGAAAAACTACACAAACCTTTGATCCAGGAGTCTAGACATCACACTTTTGTCCATTATGCTCAGATATCTGTTGTGCTTCAAACAAGTTTTGTTTTCACTGCAGTCCATACAGAGCTTTTGGATGGTGCTATAATGGATTCTGACATACAGGGGGCGCTCTTGTTTCACACACGTTTCTATCCAGCACTAGTATTAAAGTATACATTTTGAAATGATCGTCAAGTTTGACCAGGTAGAGATTTTTCAATACGTTTTATATATTCGTACGTTGTTTGGACAAAGTGAAGTCTGTTTAGTGTTCGGTTGTTATTATTTCATTAGAAACAAATCAACACATTAAATCATTTATCATGTGTTATTAAATCAAATAAAAAAATAAAATGTATTTTGTGTGTGTGTGTGTGTGTGTGTGTGTGTGTGTGGGTATGACTGCACTTACAAGGATTTTGTTTTGGTGACAGAAGCTTCCAGCTGCACATTTTTTTTTTACTGAAAATAAATAAAATAAATAAAAAAGTGGTATTGCAAAAAATAAAATAATAATCATAACAAAATAAATAAATAATGGTATTGCACATATTTAATTGTAATTGTACAATAGGGAAAGCATTTAACTGTTATAGTAAATAAACAAAGATTTGTTTGGGGGGAAAAAATCTACTGCAAGTAACAGGGCTGTAAATCGATGACATTCTCCCTACGTCACTCCCACTTTATCACTTTTCATTCCCTTTTAATGAGTAGGAGCGTGAAAGCCAAACTGATCCAATGCTTAATTGATCCATTGGATCTTTTGCTTAACGATCGCTTCATTGTCGTGATGCTGACACGATCCATAATCAGTAAATTGCAGTCTGTATAACTTTTACACCACTAGGTGGAGCCCTGTGACCGCCGGTAACACACTAAACGATTATTTTTCGTCAACGAATCAGTGTTCCTGATCACTTCCGGGACTCATACCCGCCCCACACCCTGTAAATCACGTGACTACTAAAGCGTTTGTGAGGGAGCATGTGATTCGTTAATTAGACCTATCGAGCGGGACTTGGTGCCGAATGAACCAATCAGTGATCAGTGAGCGGTCAGGTGGGCGGAGCTAAGATATTGAGCGAATGGAGCGCGCGCAGTCCCAATTAAGTCCCAGAATCCGAATTAATTTTCGGTATATATATAAATATAAAAATATAAATAAATAAATTAATGATGACTCTACACAATAAGCACCACAAAGAACTGGAGGTTGATTGCTGCAAATGTAAGTCGCGCTCTTTGTTTGTTTGTAACGCAGTATTTAACAAAATATAATTTATTTATTTTTTTTAATCAAAAAAAGATTTTTGATACATTGGTCAAATTTCACAAACTGAATTGTCGAACAAAATGCACGAAACATGAATCAAGATTTGCTGAGTCACTGGTAAGAGATGCACGTGTCATCCATTTTTAGCAAGGAAAAAAGAGGGAGACTTTTTTTTATAATGTCATCCTCAAAAATTCAGTAGTTCATCTCTCGGCTCTCTCTTCCAGTCCGAGTCGTTCGTTCTTTTGTCACGTGACTCCTATAGACGCTATGCAGTGCATTACACAGGATACTGAATTGAGTAGATCATCCAATGAGTCCTCTGGTTCTCATTATTCTGTCACGTGACTCTCATATACGCAGTTCTAAAAACATATATTATTGATTGGAACGATCGTCAAAGTTGACGTATGTGGACGTGTTGTGGATCTGCTCACTGAACATCTAACATTTATGATCAAAGGAACGAAATGACTCAAAAATAGATTTGTTCGTTTTGATGAAGGAGATTCAAAGACGCTAAAATGAACCGATCTTCTGATCACTACTGCGTATCGCACGTTTATATTGAGAAATACCTCTGGATGGGGTAATGTGGCTTCCTGTGAGTCGCAGTAAAAGTAGCCAATCAGGGGTGTTTCTGAGCTTGTGTATGTAGAAGAGGGTAGATGGTGCTTTCATTAGTGTATTTTGTTGGCTGGTTTAAAGGCAGTTGATTTGCTTTAACCCAGGAGTCATGTGATCATCAGCTTAGTAAGCAACGATATATTTTACAAACTAGATAAAGCTAAATGTCAAGTCGGGTTTATTTCACAACGGACATTGTAAACGCTTGTAAGACATTCTCCATCTCATGGTAACAATATGGCTGTAAGGAACTCCGAAAATGACGTGTGTGTGTGTTTGTGTTATTTAAGGACATTAACGCAGCTCTGTCTGGCTTTTCCCCCTTACGGTCCGAAGCTCTTTCATCTTCATGGGGCTCGACAAAGCAGTGTCTTCTGCCACATTAGTTTGTGTTTGGTGGCGAATGCTCCTGGAGATGTTTTTTTTTTTTAAATGAGGGAAAGCAGACGGAAACAGCGAAAGGGGAAGTCGCTTATCGGCGCTGACAGACGGAGAGCCAAATGGGGAAATATGTCATCCCTTCCCAGCAGCCGTCCTCACACTCCTCGTGCTGCTGTTCGGGCAATAATCGTTTAGAACTGTATTCCAATAGACAGTTTCAAAAACATCTTCTCAAAAACATCCTGCCGTAGGTAAGAGTCATGTTCCTCGTGTTTAGTTTTCTTCTTTTTTTTTTTCTTTTTTTTTCTTTGTGGGATTTATATTTATATCTTGGTGCACTTTTATTGATTCGTATATATTTCACAAAATATCTGTTTTGAAATGAGGTAAAAAAAAACAAACAATAATAATATTAATATAATTATTATTATAATCAAACTACAAACAAATAATTGCTGATGTCCGTGTTATTATTATTTGATCGCATTTAATAAAATTTATTAACCCTTTCACTTTAACTCAAAACAAAACATACTTTATTTAATTATATTTTAGAAAAATATAATATGTAAATCACTTCCAAACTTTATTAATTAATTACTTAATAACAAAAAAAAAATTAATATCGTTATTTAATAAATAATTATAAATGTAAATATATTCAAAAACTAACACAAATATAAATATACAATATAAATAATCTGTATGACACTTTCAATCGTTATGCATAAAAATTGTTCTAGACCGTAAAAAATTTAAATATATTAATTATATTTTATATATTTATATATTTTACCTTTTCATCACGCAATATTCTAAACTGTTGTGTGGTCAGAAACAAACCTTTCGGGAAAAATAAAATACGTTTTGCACTTAATTTTTTGATGAATTTTTTTGTATTTATTATGAAAATTTTGTATTATTGTTATGATTTAAGGTATGCTGTCTCAGCGTTTTTTTTCACTCGCGATATGATGCAATTCGGAGTAAAAAAAAAGAAATTTGCATAAAAAACGTTTCATTAATCTGTTTTAAAAATAAATACAGCAGAAAAACACGGCTTAATAACTTTCACAAGCTCGAGTGTCTAAAAGTATTCGGACACTCAGCAGTTCCACTTGTGTTCTTCTTCCCCCAAAATGTTCCCACAAAGCCCGAGGCACACAGCTGTAGAGTCTTTAGATGCAGAAGCATGTAATCTTTCGTTTTTTCTGAGTTGAACTTGGAGATGACACACAGAAATCCAGCTCCATGAAGATCTGCATTCCATGTGTGTAGATCTTGAGTGGTGTATCTGCTATAGAGCTCCAACCCTATTGAACACCTTTGGAATAATTTGGAACGCCACTAACGCCTTCGAGGGTGAATGAGATCCTACAAATCTCACACAAAATCTAGCGGAACGTCTTCCCAGGAGGGTGGATCTTATTATGAGAGCAAATTGAGACTCAATGTGGAATGAGATGTTCAAAAAGAAGCACAAATATGAAAATGTTTCTATTAAAAAAATGTACCTTAAAAGGATAATTAGGAAGAACATTATGGAGGTTTTGAGTAGATGGAAATAAATGGAGGTCATTGAGAAAGGATGCAGAGGAGAGGAAGAGGTGGGAGAAGAGTAACGTCTGTTCTTGCACTGATGGATCCGATGCGTGACGGCGTGAATGCGTGCTCGTATGTCTCTAAAGACCGGTGGTTTGTTTGGGTGATTTACACACACCAGGTCTAAAAGAACTGATTCCTGAGATATTTACATACAAGATGTAAAAAAAGAAAGAAAGAAAGAGAGAGAGGGGTGATGGGTAAAGAGATAAAGAGGAAAAAGGAGCAAGGCTGTGAGGCTGTTGTGTTCCAGCTCAAGCTGCCACTGAAACCTGTGAGGGATGTGGTGATAATGAGTGCGTTTTCTTGCCACAGAAGTGACGATTGGAAGATATTTTGCTTTGCATATACAAGGTCATGACCTTTTAATTGATTGTATCAAACTTTATTATGAAACATCTGTACATCTTAACATCTGTACCAACACTGGAACCTCCACCATATAACTTTATATTACATACGAGGTGGTATCAAAAACTTTCGAGACTAATGGTGTAACTGGTGATGTTCTGACCCACGTGCGTTACCACGTCTGCGATTTCATCACAGTTAGAACAACGAACAAACGTGAAATTCTGCGTGCAACTGGGCAAATACGCCACGAAGACGTTTGAGGTGTTTTGAGCAGCACAGCGACGAGAGATCAGACCTTCAACAAGCTCACCGTCGAAGACATTAGGCAACTTGTGCATGATGATCATCGGAATATGATCCACTGGATCTCACTTAAGCACCTACCCTACTCACCAGATTTGGCTCCTGCGGACTTCACCCTCTTCCCGAAGATAAAGATCCGGGATAGAGATTGATTGTGTTGCTGTGCATGGGGATTATTTTGAAGGTGTTAGTCAGCAAACGTACATAAATTAAGTACTTTATTGTAAACAGAGCGAGTCTCAACACATTTTGAAATCCACCTCATATAACCACACTAGCAACTATTTTGGTCCTTTTTTCCTTCTTGTTGTTCAGATTTGATAAGAACAGGCAGGTGATGGCCATCCATGTGTTTTGTTTAATAAATGACCTGCTCAGTACGAGATGTTCAGAAGTTGCGATAGAAACTCAGAAACTTCACAATCTGACAAATCATTTATTTATTTTATTTATTCAATTACTGCTGTTTTTTTTTTTCCCGGCTGCACGTTTACGTCCCAACAGCTGCTCGGTGATTGAGCGCCAGTCTGACCTTGCAATCAGCGTGTTCTCTTCTAGATGTTTCCAGCAAAAAATCGCATGTCGTTGCAGCCTGGAAACAAAGTTGCCGCTCCACATGTCTGCTCATTGGTGACTAATTAAAAAATTAATCACTTTTGCAAAAGTATTTATTTCTAACACACGTCAAACCTGGGATCCTGAAACAGTAAGATGGCAAAGCTAGTGTGAAGGATCAGATGTGATGGTCCATTGCTGCCATTGTAACGAGATTTTATATCCAGTCTTTGATCTTGATTATGGTGAGATTTTAAGAGCACAAAACTCTCATTGAATGATGTGTCCTAAACATCTTTTACTTTCTGATCTTCTAATTAGTTACCCTGGTCCTTAACTGTAGAACATCTTCTGCTCGAAGCACTAATAATAATATAAACTCTACTACTACCACTAATACTACTGCATTGTGGAAGGCCACCAGGGCCAAAAAGGCTTTCTCTGCCTGCCTAACATCTATCAGAATTGCTGACTTACTTTTTAATATATTTTTTTCAATGAATAGGTATTAACTTATTCACAATAGTCTAATCTCTTTATTTCATAGCGTTAGAGTTTCTATCTAATCAGATTTCACCGACCACATCACGTGTTGGAATAGTGTGTATATATAGTGTACATCTGTAACATTCTTTGTTAAACGTGAGATTCTGAGTGCTTGAGTGAAGCCTAAATTAAGACAAAGGTGCACAGGCAGACGGAAATAACCGCTGCTGACACTACAGCTGGTCTACAAACACGTGCACGTGTGAACGATCCGCCGTGAACGATCTCGGCTCCAATAGCAAAAACCCGGGGGAGAAATATCACAGAGGAAGCGCTGATCGCATAGTCAGCCGAGGTGAGAGGCCCGATCTTCAGCTTTAATTGAAATGCCCCCCCCAAAAAAAGATCTGTTATACATATGTGGAAATGACGGGTACAATTCTCCTCGCAGTCTCCGGTTTCACCTGAGAGGCTTTGGGTGTAGCACAAAATGATTCCGGATGAGCTGAGGCAGGCTTTAATCCCACAGCCTGGTCCCTGAGCTGGGAGATTAGATTCAACAGTTTGAAAGAATTATTCCAGAGTAGCTATGCAGAGAATAAAAATGTCAGCGCCCGAGTGTTAATAGAGAGAGCTGTTTTTCTCCCAGAGGCCGATTTTTAATGCCAGAATCATCAAATGACGGCCTCATGAGTCCGAAGGTGTTCACTCCGGCCATCAGATACAGTCAGGTCTCCTGAAATGATGATATATCTGATCAAGACGTGTAGTGAGACGTGTAACTACATTTAGCTGTGTGTCTGTGTGTTTGTGCTTCTGGTCAATGATTGAGATTAGGGTGAGACAAGATCAGATAGTGTGAGATGATAGTGAGACAGGATAATCCAGGTTTAGACAGAGGGAGATCAGGGTGAGACAGGATACGATCAGGGTGAAATCGGTGAGATTAGTGTGAGAGTATCAGAGAGGGGTGAGATCAGGTTTAGACAGTAAGACATGATGAGACAGTCTGAGATCAGAGTGAGACTGGATGAGACAGTTTAAGGTCAGGGTGCGACTGGATTAGATATTGTGAAACAGGTGAGACAGTGTGAGGCCAGGATAAAAAAACACTGACTTAAAACCCACATCTCACGTCAAAGAAAAACCAGGTTAAGAGAAGCTGAGATCAGGATGAGACAGGGTGAGATCAGGGTGAAAGAGAGTGAGAGGGCAAGACAGGGATAAAACAGTGTGTGGCAGGGTGAGATCAGGGTGTGTATGTGTTTGTACAGTACATACTTATGTATATGTGTGTGCGTGTGTGTGTGTGTGTGTGTATTAAATGTTAATAATTATTTGATCAGAGAACATGTTTAGAGCAGCAGCAGGTCAGATCGGATGTTGACAAAAAAAAATGTGTTCACGTAGCCAGCAGTGGCCTGTAACTCGTCTTCGACACTTTGTGACACGCACCATTAATAACCCTGTGTATAAACTCGACCTGTGTGTGTGTGTGTGTGTGTGTGTGCATACTTTATGCATGCCTTTATTTCTTGCTAAAGCTGATATTTCTCCTCCTGTGCTCTGAGGAGCTCTACGTCTCCTTATCGATCCTCATTAAAACAGAAGGAGTGTGTTAATAGACTTGCCTGCGATTCTCTCTGCTGTAAAGTTTCCTTCCTGGCTCCATTCGGCTCTGATAGGCTCCTCACTAGTCAATTTGATTGGTATTCCATCCATGTAAATCTGAGTGGCCTGCTTTGAGTTATCAGTTCAGACAAGAACCACAGATGGCTGGAAAAGTCGGGTAATTTTGACCCTACGGCATCCGTATTTTTATTGTGACTCACAATTCCATAAATCCGCCGTAAAACAGATAGAGTAGTGTGTAATTGTACGATCGCCAGAAGTA